>JAPYYA010000512.1:0-53032 GCA_028533165.1 Leontopithecus rosalia | reverse complement strand
ATCCGTGCCAGGCAAGGCAAGGCAAATCCAGGTAAGGCAAATCTATGCTAGGCAAGAAAAGAAAAACCCAAGCAAGGCAAGGCAATAAAACGCAAATCCATGCAAGGCAATGCGAGGCAAGGCAAGGCAACCCATGCATGGCAAGGCAAGGCAAATCCAGCCAAGGCGAATGCAAGCAAGGCAAATACAGGCAAGTCAAATAAAAGGCAAATCCAGGCAAGACAAATCCAGGAAAGGCAAGGGTTGGCAAATCCACCCAAGGCAAATCAAGGCAAGGCAATGCAGAAAACATCCAGGCAATGTAAATCCAGACAAGGCAAGGCAAGGCAAATTTAGGCAAGGAGAATCCAGGCAAGGCAAAGAAAGGCAAATCCAGGCAAGGAAAGGCAAGTCCAAGCGAGACAAGAAAAGGCAAATCTAGGCAAGGCACATCAGGGCAAGACAAGGCCAATCAAGTCCAGGCTATGTAAATTCAGGCAAGAAAAGAAAAGGCAAATACATGTAATGCAAGGCAAGGCATATCCAGGCAATTCAAGACAAGGCAAATCCAGGCAAAGCAAGGCAAGGCATATCCACAAATAGCAAACCAGGTATGGTAAGACAATGCAAAGCACATCAAGGAAAGTCAAATGCAGGCAAGGAAAGGCAAAACACATTCAGGCAAAGCAAATGCAGGCAAGGAAAATCCAGGAAACTCTAATCCAGACAAGAAAAAGCCTGGCAAATACAGGCAAGGCTAGGCAAGGCAAATTCTGGCAAGGCAAACTCGGGGAAAGCAAATTCAGGCAAGGCAAATACAGATAAGTCAAGCCAAGGAAAATGCAGGCAAGGCAAATTCAGGCGAGTCAAGGCAAGGCAAATATAGGCATGGAAATCCAGGCAAAACAAAGCAAGGGGATTCCAGGCAAGACAAACTCAGGTAAGAAAGTGCAAGGCAAATCCTGGTCGAAAAAATACAGGCAAGGCAAATCATGTCAACGCAAATCCAGGAAAGGCAAGGCAAGCCAAATCCACACAAGGCAAGGCAAGGAAAATCCAGGCAAGGTAAAGCAAAAAAAAAGGAAAATTCATGCAAGACAAGCCAAGGTAAGACAAGGCAAATCCAGGCACAGCAAAGCAAAGCAAATCCAGGCAAGGCGAATCCATGCGAGGCAAATTCAGGCAAGGATAATCCAGGCAATGCAAGGCAAGGCAAATTCAGGAAAGGCAAATCCAGGGCAGAAAATGGAAGGTAAATCCAGGCAAGGCAAGGCATGGCAAATAAAAGCAAAACAAATCCAGCGAGAAATACCAAGGCAAGACCAATCCAGGCATGTCATACCTGGGCAAGTAAAGGCAAGTCACATGAGGCAAGGCAAATTCAGACAAAGCAAGGAAAGGCAAACCCAGGCAAAGAAAATCTAGGCAAGGCAAATCCAGGCAAGGCAAATCTAAGCAAGACAAAAAAAGGCAAATACAGGGAAGGCAAATACAGGCAAGGAAAATCCAGGCAAGGGAAATCCAGGCAAGACAAATCCAGGGTAAAAAAGGCAATTCAAATCCTTGCAAGGCAAGGCAAGGAAAATCCAGGCAAGGCAAACTCAGGCAATGCAAATCCAAGCAAGGCAATTCCATGCAAGGCCAGGCAAGGCAAATCCAGGGAAGCAAAATCCAGGTGTAAAAAGGCAAGGAAAGGCAAATATAGACGAGGCAAATACAGGTAAGACAAATTCAGGTAAATCAAATCCAGGCAAAGCAAGACAAGGCAAATCCAGGCGAGACAAATTCAGGCAAGGCAGAGCAAGCCAAATTTAGGAAATGCAATTCCAGTCAAGGCAAGGAAAGGGAAATACAGGCAAGGCATATCTAGGCAAGGCAAGAAAAGGCAAATTTAGACAAGAGAAATCCTGGCAAGGCAAGGTTTGTAAAATCCAGGCAAGGCAAATCGGGGCCATAAAAGTCAAGACAAATTTATGCAAGGCAAATACAGGCTAGGCAAGGCAAGAAAAATTTAGGCAAGGCAAGGCAAGGGAAAAAAGGCAAATCCATGCAAGGCAAGGCGAGGCAAGGCAAGGCAAGGCAATCCATACAAGGCAAGCGAAGGAAAATCCAGTCAAGGTGAATTTATACAAGGCAAATCTAGGCAATTCAAATCCAGGCAAGGCATATCCAGGCAAAGAAAGGCACGGAAAGCAAGGCAAATCCGGGTAAGAAAGACTCAGGCAAGGAAAGTTTAGGCAATGCAAATACAGGCAAGGAAAGTCACGGCAAGGCAGGAAAAATCCTGTCAGGGCAAGGCAAGGAAAATCCGGGCAAGGCAAATTCAGGCAAGGGAAATCCAGGCCCGGCGATTTCAGTCAATGTAAATCCAGGCAATGCAGTGCAAGGCAAATCGAGGAAAAGGAAATCCAGGCGAAGCATATTAATGCAAATCAAATTCAGGAAAAGCAAGGCAAGGCAAATTCAGGCAGGGAAAATCCAGGCAAAGAAAGGCAAGAAAACTCCAGACAAGGCAAATTTGGGCAAGGCAATGCAAGGCAAATCCAGGCAAGAAAAATTCAGGCAAGTAAAGGCATGGCAAATCCAGACAAGAAAAGGCAAATTCAGGGAAGGCAAATCCAGGCAAGACAAATCCATTCAAGGCAAATCCATGCAAGGCAAATACAGGGAGGGAAACACAAGGCAAATCCTGGCAAAGCAATGCAAGGCAAATCCAGGCAAGGAAAACTCAGGCAAGTCAAATCCAAACAAAAAAAAATATCAGGAAGGAAAAGGAAAGGCAAATCAAGGAAAGACAAACCCAGGTGAGGAATAGCAAGGGAAGGCAAATCTAGGAGAGGCAAATCCAGGTCATGTAAATTCAGGTAAATCAAATCCAGTCAAAACAAGAAAATGCAAATCCAGGAAAGGCAAATCAAGGAACAGCAAGGTAAGAAAAATACAGGGAAGGCAAATCCAAGCAAGACAAGGAAAGGCAAATACAGACAAGAAAAATCGAGGCAAGTCAAGGCATGAAAAATTCAGGAAAGGCAAATCAGGGCCAGGCAAGGTAAGGCAAATCCAGGCAAGGCAAATCTAGGCTAGGTAAGAAAAGGGAAACTCAGGCAAGGCAAGGCAAGGAAGAAAAGACAAATCCATGCAAATCAAGGCGAGGCAAGGCAAGGCAATCGATGCATTGCAAGGCAAGGCAAATCTTTGCAAGGAGAATGCATGTGAGGCAAATCCAGGCAAAGCAAATCCAGGCAAGTCAAGGCGGGGCAAATCCACGACATACAAATCCAGGCAAGAAAATGGTTGGCAAATTCAGGCAAGGCAAGGCAAGGAAAATCCAGACAATGCAAAGTCAGGCAAGGCAAGGCAAGGCAAATTTAGGCAAAAAAAGTCAGGCAAGGCAAGGCAAGGCAAATTTAGGCAAAAAAAGTCAGGCAAGGCAAGGCAAGGCAAATTTAGGCAAAAATAATACAGGCAGGGCAAATAAAGGCAAATCCAGTCAAGGCAAGGCAAATCCAGGAGAGACAATGCAAGGGAAATCCAGGTAAGGCAAATCGGGGCAAGGCAAGGAAAATCAAGTCTAGCTTATGTAAATCTAGGCAAGGCAAGACAAGTCAATAAGAGAAAAGGCAAATACATGCATAGCAAGACAAGGCATATCCAGGCAATGCAGGTCAAGGAAAATCCAGGCAAAGAAAGGATAGTCATATACAGGAAAGGCAAACAAGGTATAGCAAGACAATGCAAAGCACATCCAGGAAAAGCAAATCCAGGCAAGGCAAGGCAAAACACATTCAGGCAAAGTAAATGAAAGCGAGGCAAATCCAGGCAAGGCTAATCCAGGCAAGGAAAGGCATGGCAAATACAGGCAAGGCAAGGCAAGCCAAATCCTAGCAAGGCAAACTCAGGCAAAGCAAATTTAGGCAACGCAAATATAAAGAAGGTAAGCCAAGGCTAATCCAGGCAAGCCAAATTCAGGCAAGTCAAGGTAAGGAAAATTTAGAAGAGGCAAATCCAGGCTAGGCAAGGCAAAGAAAACCAAGGCAATGCAAGGCAAAAAAGGCAAATGCGTGCAAGACAAGGCGAGGCAAGGCAAAGCAAAGCAAATCCAGGCAAGGCAAATCCATGCGAGGCAAATCTAGGCAAGGCAAATCCAGGCAATGCAATGCAGGGCAAATCCAGGCAAGGCAAAGGAAGGCAAATCCAAGCAATGCAAATTCAGGCAAAACAAGGCATGGCAATAAAGACAAGGCAAATCTAGGCGAGCAATACCCAGGCAAGGCAAATGCAGGTATGTCAAACCTTGGAAAGGCAAGGCAAGGGAAATCCAGGAGGCAAATCCAGACCAGGCAAGTCAAAGCAAATACAGTCAAAGCAAATCCAGGCAAGGCAATTCCAGGCAAGGCAAATCTAGGCAAGTCAAGGCAAGGTAAGTACAGGATAGGCAAATCCAAGCAAGATAAATCCAGGCAAGGCATATCCAGGGAAGGCAAGGTAAGGCAAATCCTGGTAAGGCAAGGCAAGGCAAATTCAGGAGAGAAAAATCCGGGCAGGAAAAATTTAGGCAATGCAACGCAAGCCAAATCCAGGCGAGGTAATGCAAGGCAAGGCAAACATAGGTGAAGCAAATAGAAGTGAGGCAAAATCACGTAAAGAAAATTATTGCAAAGCAAGGCAAGGCAAATCCAGGCAAGGCAAATTCAGGAAAGGCAATTAAGGCAAATTTAGGCAATGCAAATCCAGGCAAGGCGAGGCAAGGAAAATAAAGGCAAAACAAATCCAGGCCATGAAAGAAAAGACAAATGTAGACAAGAAAAATCCAGGCAAGGTAAATCATGGAAAATCCAGGCAAAGCAAATCTGGGCCAGGAAAGGAAAGGCAAATCCATTCAATGCAAATCCAGGCTAGGCAATGCAAGGAAAATTTAGGCAAGGCAAGGAGAAGATAAAAAGCCAAATCCATGCAAGGCAAGGTGAGGCAAAGCAAGGCAATCCATACAAGGTATGGGAAGGCAAATCCAGGCAAGGTGAATTCATGTCAGGCAAATCCAGGCAAGGCATATCCAAGCAAGACAAATTCAGGCAAGGCAATGCAAAAAAAAATCCAGGCAAGGCAAATCCAGGAAAGCCAAGGCAAGGCAAATTTAGGTAAGACGAATCTAGGCAAGGCAAAAAGAGGCAAATCCAGGCAAGGCAAGGCAAATCCATGCAAGACAAGGAAAGGCAAATCCAGGTAAGGCAAATCCAGGCAAGGAAAAGCAAGGCAAATCCAGTCTATGTAACTCCAGGCAAGGCAATGCAAGGCAAATTCTGGCAAGGCAAGGCAAATCCTGACAAGTCAAGGCAAATACATGCAAGGCAAGGCAAGGCAAATCCAGGCAAGGCAATTCAAGGAAAATACAGGCAAAAAAACGCAAGGCATATTGAGGCAAGATAAACTAGGTATGGCAAGACAATGCAAAGCACATTTAGCCCAGGCAAATTCAGGCAAGGCAAGGAAAGGCAAATAAAGGCAAGGTAAACCAGGTATGGCAAGGCAATGCAAAACACATCCAGGCAAGGCAAATTTAGGCAAGGCAAGGCAAGGCAAATTCAGTCAAAGAAAATGCAGGCAAGGCAAATCCAGGCAAGGTTTATCCAGGCAAGAAAAGGCATGGCAAATCCATGCAAGGCAAAGCAAGGCAAATCCGGGAAAGGTAAACTCAGGCCAGGCAAAATCAAGCAAGGCAAATTCAGGCAAGGTAAGGCAAGGCAAATCAAGGAAAGACAAATTCAGGAAAGTCATAGCAAGGCAAATATAGGCATGGAAATTCAGGCAAAACAAGGCAACGCTATACCAAGCATGACAAATCCAGGTAAGGCAGTGCAAGGCAAAACCCAGTAAGGCAAATCAAGGCAAGGGAAATCTAGGCAAGGGAAATCCAAGCAAGGCAAGCATAGAAAAATCCAGGAAATGCAAATTCAGGCAAAGTAAGGCAAGGCAAATCCAGAGAGGAATGGCAAGGCATGGAAAATCCAGGCTAGTCAAATCTGGGCAAGGCAAAGCAAGGCAAATTCAGGCAAGGCAAATTAAGATAAGGCAAGGAAAAACAAATCCAGTCAATGCAAATCCAGTCAAAGCAAATTCTGGCAAGGCAAATCCTGGCAACACAAGGCAAGGCAAATTTAGTTAAGACAAATCAAAGCAAGACAAGGCAAGGCAAATCCAGGAAAGACAAATCCAGGCAAGGCAGGCAAGGCAAATCGAGGCAAAACACATCGAGGAAGGGCAAGGCAATGGAAGGCAAATCCAGGCAAAGCAAACCAAAGCAAGGCAAATTCAGGCAATACAAGGACACACAAGTCCAGGCAAGGCAAATCCAGCCAAGGCAAGGCAAGGCAAGGCAAGGGAAACCCATCCAAGGCAAAGCCAGGCAAGGCAATTCAAAGCAAATGAAGGCAAAGCAAATCCAAGCAAGGCAAGGCAAGACAAATTCAATATATGCAGAACCAGGCAAGGCATCACAAGGCAAATTTAGGCAAGGCAAACCAGGCACGGCATGGTAAGGCAAATTCAGGCAAGGCAAATCAAAGAAGGGCAAATTCAGGCAAGACAAGGCAAGGTAAATTTAGTCAAGTGAAATTCAGGCAAGGGAAATCCAGATAAGGCAAGGCAAGGAAAATCCCGACAAGCCAAATCCAGGCATGGAAAGGCAAGGCAATTTCAGGCAAGCCAAATCCAGGCAAAGCAAATCCAAGCAAGGCAAATTCAGGCAAGGAAAGGTAAGCAAATGGAGGCAAGGGAAGTAAAGTCAAATCTAGGATAGGCAAATATAGACAAGGCAAGGCAAGGCAAAATTCAGGCAAGGTATATTCAGGCAATACAAATCCAGGCAAGGCAAGGCAAGGCAAATACAGGCTACGCAAATCCAGACAAGGAAATTCCATGCAAGTAAGCAGAGAAAATACAGGCGGGGCAAAGAAAGTCAAGGCAATTCCAGGCAGGGCAAGGCAAGACAAATCCAGGCAAAGCAAGGCAAGGCAAGGCGAATCCAGGCTAGGCAAAACAAGGCAAATCTGAACATGGCAAGGCAAGGCAAGGCCATGCAAATCCAGGCAAGGCAAATCCAGGCAATGCAACACAAGGCAAATCCAGGTAAAGAAAGACAAGGCAAACCCAGGGAAGGCAAACCTAAGCAAGGCAAATTCAGGCAATGCAGAAAAAGAAAACAACAAATCCAGACAAGGCAAAGCCAGAAAAGGCAAGGCAAGGCAAATGAAGATAAAGCAAATCCAGGCAAGGCAAGGAAAGGTAAATTCAGTCTAGGCCAAAACAGGCAAGGCAACGCAAGGCAAAGTTATGCAAGACAAATACAGACAAGGCATGGTAAGGCAAATTTAGGAAGGCAAATTCTGGCAGGGCAAATTCAGGCAAGTCAAGGAAAGGCAAATCCAGGCAAGGCAAGGCTTGGAAAAAGGGCAAATCCATGCAAAGCAAGGCAAATCCAGGAAAGGCTAATCCAGGCAAGAAAAGGTATGGAAAATCCAGGCAAGGCAAGGCAAGGCAAGGCAAATCCAGGCAAGAAAATCTCAGGCAAGGCAAATTCTGCAAGGAAAGGAAAGTCAAATACATTCAAGGCAAATCCAGGTCAGGCAAGACAGGGGCAAATACAGGCATGGAAATCTAGGCAAGACAAGACAAGGCAAATCCAAGCAAGACAAATTCAGGTAAGGCAGTGCAAAGCAAATCCAGGAAAGACAAATTCAGGCAAGACAAGGAAAGGCATATCCAGGAAAGGCAAATAGAAGCAAGCCAAATTCAGGCAAGTTTAATAAAGGCAAGTCAAGTCAAGATAAATCCAGGAAAGGCAAATCAAGGTAAGGAATGGCAAGGCAAATTCAGGCATGACAAGGCAAGGCAAGGCAAGGCAAATCCAGGCAAGTCAAGGCAAATCCAGGCAAGGCAAGGCAAATCCCGGCAAAGCAAGGCATGGAAAATTCAGGCAGGACAAGACAAGGCAAATGTAAACAAGGCAAGGCAAGGAAAATTTATGAAAGCCAAATCCAGGCAAGGAAAAGCAAGGCAAATATAGGCAAGGAAAATTCATAAAATGCAAAGAAGGGCAAATCCAGGCGAGGAAAGCAAAGGCAAATCCAAGATAGGCAAGAGAAGACAAATCCAGGAAAGTCAAATCCCGGTAAGGCAACTCAAGGCCATATGAAAAAATGGAAATTTCTTCTTTGTAAATTAAGGCGAGGCAAGGCAAGCCAAATACAGGCAAGGAAAGTCAAGGCAAATTCAGAGAAAAAAAGGCAAAGCAATGCAAGGCAAATTCAGGCAACACAAGGTAGAGCAAATACAGGCAAGGCAAACCAGGTGGGGCAAGGCAAGGCAAAGCACATCCAGATAAGGAAAATTCAGAAAAGCCAAGGCAAGGCAAATTCAAAAATGGTAAATGCAGGGAAAACAAATCCAAGAAAGGCTAATCCAGGCAAGAAATGGTATGGCAAATCCAGCGAAGGCAAGGAAAAATAAATCCAGGCAAAAAAAATCAGGCAAGGCAAATTTAGGCAACGAAAGGCAAGGCAAATCCTGGCAAGGCAAATCCAGGCGAGAAATTGCAAGGCAAGGCAAATCCAGGAAAGTCAAATCCGGGCAAGGCAAGGCAAGGCAAATGCAGAAAAGGCAGGGCAAAGCAACCCAGGAAATGCAAATCCAGGCAAGGCAAATTCTGGCAAGGCAAATCCCGGCAAGACAAGGCAAGGCAAATTCAGTCAAGACAAATCAATACAAGACAAAGCAAGGCAAATCCAGGCAATTCAAATCCAAGAAAGGCACTTCAAATCAACTCCAGGCAAGGCATGGCAACATAAATCCAGGCAACTCATATCCATGCAAGACATGGCAAGGCAAGGCAAATGGAGACACGAAAAATCACTGCAAGGAAAGGCAAGGCAAATCCAGGCATGGAAAGGCAAGTCAAGGCCAGGGATATCCAGGCAAGGCAATTTTAGGCTATGAAAGGAAAAGAAAATTCAGGCAATGCTAATCCAGGCAAGTCAAGCCAAGGCAAATCCAAGCAAGGCAAATCCAGGTAAGGCAAGCAAGGCAAGGCAAGGCAAGGCAAGGCAAATCCGGGCATGGCAAGCCACAAAAAGGCCAGGCAAATCCAGACAAGGAAAATTCAGGCAATGCAAGGCAAGGCAAATCCAAGCAAGGGAAATGAAGGCAAGACAAAGCAAGGCAAATTTAGGCAAAACAAATCCAGGCAAGGCACGGCAAGGCAAGGCAAACCAAGGAAAGACAAATTTAAGCAATGAAAGGCAAGGTAAATCCAGGCAAGGCAAGGCAAGGCAAATTTACGAAAGGCAAGGAAAGCCATATCCAGGCAAGGCAAGTCAGGGAAAGTGAAATAAAGGGAATGCAAATCCAGGCAAGGCAAGAAAATGCAAATCCAGGCAAAACAAACCCAGGCAAAGAAAAACATGGCAAATCCAGGCAAAACAAATCTGGGCCAGGCAAGGCAAGGCAAATCTAATCAGGGCAAATCCGGGCTAGACAAGGCAAGGAAAAAAGGCAAATTCAAGCTAGGTAAGGTGACGCAAGGCAAGGGCAATCCAATCAAGGTAAGGCAAGGCAAATCCAGGCAAGGCGAATCCATGCGAGGCAAATACAAGCAAATCAAATCCAGGCAAAGCACAGCAAGGCAAATTTAGGCAAGGCAAATTCAGGCAAGGCAAATCAAGGCAAGGCAAGACCAGGAAAATCCAGGCACAGGAAATCATGGCAAGGCAAGGCAAGGTAAATCAAGGCAAGGCAAATCCAGGTGAAGAATTGCAAGGCAAGGCAAATCCACGCTAGTCAAATCCGGGCAGGGCCAGGCAACTCCAACCCAGGGATGGCAAATCCAGACAAGGCAAATTCAGACAAGACAAATCCTGGCAAGACAAGGCAAATCCATGCAAGACAAGGCAAGGCAAATCCAGGGAAGGCAAATCCTGGGAAGGCAAAAACAGGCAAGGCAAAAACATGGAAGGTAAATCCAGGCAAAAAAAATCTAAGCAAGACAAGGCAAGACAAACCCATGCAAGACAAATTCAAACAATGCAAGACAAAACAAATCCAGGCAAGGCAACAAAAGGCACATCCATGCAAGGCAGGCCAGGCAAGGCAAGGCAAGGCAAATTCAGACAAGGCAAACCAGTTATGGCAAGGCAAGTCAAGGAAAATCCTGCCAAGGCAAATCCAGGCAAGGCAAAGCAGGTCAAATTCAGGCAGGGCATATCCAGGCAAGGCCAATTCAGGCAAGGCAAATCAATGCAAACAACGCAAGGCAAATTCAGGAAAGGCAAACCAGGTAGGCAAAGTCAAGGCAAGGCAAATCCCACATGGCAAATCCAGGCAAGGCAACAACAATAAAAAAAAACAAATTCAGGCAAGGCAAATCCAGGCAAGGAAAGGCAAGGCAAATCCAGTCATGGCAAGGCAAGGCATGCCAAATCCAGGCAAGGCACATCCATGCAAGGCAAGGCAATGGAAGGCAAATGCAAGCAAGGCAAACCCAAGCAAGGCAAATACAGGCAATGCAGAACAAAGGAAACGAATCCAGTCAAGGCAAATCCAGGCAAAGCAAGGCAAGGCAAATCAAGGCAAAGAAAATCCAGGCAAGGCATGGCAAGGCAAATCCAGTTTAGGCAAACCCAGGCAAGGCAACACAAGGCAAATATAGGCGAGGGAAATCCAGGCAAGGCATGGTAAGGCAAATTTAGGCAAGGCAAATTCTGGCAGAGCAAATTCAGGCAAGGCAAGGCAAGTCAAATCCAGGAAAGGCAAATCCTGGCAAGGAATATCAAGGCAAGGCAAATCCAGTTAAAACAAGGCATGGCAAATTCAGGCAAGGCAAGGCAAATACAGGCAAGGCAAATACAGGCAAGGCAAACGCAGGTAATGCAAAGCAAGGCAAATCCAGCAAGGGAAGGCAAGGAAAATTTAGGCATGGCAAACCAGTTATGGCAAGGCAATGCAAGGTAAATCCAGGCAAGACAAGGCAAGGCGAATTCAGGCAGGGCATATTTAGGCAAGGCAAATCCAGGCAAGGCAAATCCAGGAAAGGCAAACTAGTTATGCAAAGGCAAGGCAAGGCAATTCCAAAAAGGCAAATCCAGACAAGGCAAGGCAGGCAAATTCAGGCAAGGAAAGGTAAGGCAAATTCAGGCAGGGTAAGAAAAGGCAAATCCAGGAAAGGCAAATATAGGCAAGGCAAGAAAAGGCAAGGCACATACAGGCAAGGAAAATCCATGCAAGGCAAGGCAAGACAAATAAAGGCAAGGCAAGGCAAATCAATTGAAGGCAAATCCAGGCAAGGCATGGAAAGGCAAATATCTGCAAGACAAGAAAAAACAAATCCAGGCAAGGCAAGGCAAAGCAAATCCAGGCAAGGCAAGACAATGCAAATCCAGGTGAGGCACGGCAAATCACCTCTAGAAATGGCAAGGCAAAAACAGTTCCAGGCAAGTCAGATTAAAGCAAAGAAATGTAAAACAAATCAATACAAGGAAAATCAAGAAAAGGCAAGACAAGGCAAATCCAAGCATAACAAGTCAAGGCAAGGCCAGGCAAATCAAGGCATGGCAAGGAAAGGCAAGGCCAGGCCCATCCAGGTATGGCCAGGCAAGGTAGGGCCAGGCAAACTCAGGCAAGGCAAATTCAGGCAAGGAAATATAAGGCAAATCTAGGCCAGGCAAGGCAAGAAAAATACAGGCATAAAAATCCAAGCAAGGTAAGGCAAGGCAAATCCAGAAAAGTCAAAAACAGGCGAGTCAAATTCAGGCAAATTCAATAAAGGCAAATCAAGGCAAGATAAATCCAGGGAAGGCAAATCCAGGCAAGGAAAGACAAGTCAAATCCAGGCATGACAAGGCAAGGTAAGGCAAGGCAAGGGAAATCCAGGCAAGGCAAGAAAAGGCATATCCAGGTAAGGCAAGGCAAGGCAAATCTAAGCAAGGCAAATTCAGGTGAGAAATTGCAAGGAAAAACAAATCCAGGCAAGTCAAATCTGGGCAAGGCAAGGCAAGGCAAGGCAAATCCAGGAAAGGTAAATGCAGACAAGAAACGGAAAGAAAAACCCAGGCAATGCAAATCCAGGCAAAGCAAATCCAGACAAGGCAAAAAAAGGCAAACCTAGACAATGCAAATCCAGGCAAGGCAAATTCTTGCAAGGTAAAATTCTGGCAAGGCAAGGCAAGGCAAATTCATTCAAGACAAATCAATTCAAGACAAAGCAAAGAAAATCCAGGCAAGGCAGGCAAGGCAAATGAGGCAAGGCCCTTCCAGACAGGGTAAGGCAATTGAAGGCAAATCAAGGCAAGGCAAAACCCAGCAAGGCAATGCAAGGAAAATCAAATCCAGGCAAGGAAAAGCCAGGCAAGGCAAAGCAATGCAAATCAAGACAAGGCAAATCCAGGCAAAGAAAGGCAAAACAAATCCAATCTAGGCAAAACCAGGCAAGGCAACAAAAGGCAAATTTAGGCAAGGCAAATCCAAGAAAGATATGGTAAGGCAAATTCAGGCATGGCAAATTTAGTCAGGAAAATTTCAGGAAAGGCAAGGCAAGGTAAATCCAGGCAAGGCAAATACAGGCAAGAGAAATCCAGGCAATGCTAATCCAGATAAGGCAAGTCAGGAAAAATCCAGGCAAGGCAAATCCAGGCATGGCTAATCCAGGCAAAGCAAGGCAAGGCAACTTAACGCAAGAGAAATTCAAGCAAGGAAAGGTACGACAAAACAAGGCATATCCAGGCAAGGCAAGGCAATGCAAATTTAGGCAATGCAAATTCAGGCAAGGAAAGGCATGGCAAGGCAAGGCAAATCCAAGTAAGGCAAGCAAGGCAAATCGAGGCAAGGCACTTCCAGGCAGGATAAGAAAATGGAATGCAAGTCGAGGCAAGGCAAACCCAAGCAAGGCAATGCAAGGAAAATCAAATCCAGGCTATCCAAAGCAAGGCAAATCAAAGCAAAGCAATTCCAGGAAAGGCAAGGCAAAACAAATCCAGTCTTGGCAAAACCAAGGAAGGCAACGCAAGGCAAATTTAGGCAAGGGAAATCCAGGCAAGACATAGTAAGGCAAATTCAGGCAAGACAAATCCAGGAAGGAAAAATTCAGGTAAAGCAAGGCAAGGTAAATACAGACAAGGCAAATCCAGGCAAGAGAAATTCAGGCAATGCAAATCCAGATAAGGCAAGTCAAGAAAAATCCAGGCAAGGCAAATCCAGGCAAGAGAAATTCAGGCTATGCAAATCCAGATAAGGCAAGTCAAGAAAAATCCAGGCAAGGCAAATCCAGGCAAGGCTAATCCAGGCAAAGCAAGGCAAAGAAACTTAAGGCAAGGAAAATCCAGGTCAGGAAATGTATGGCAAAACAAGGCATATCCAGGCAAGGCAAGGCAATGCAAATTTAGGCAATGCAAGGCCAGGCAAGGCAAATCCAGGCAAGGCAAATTCAGGCAATGCAAATCAAGGCAAGAAAGGCAAGGTAAATCCAGGAAATGCAAATCCAGGCAAGGCAAGGCAAGGCAATTCCAGGCAAGAAAAATCCAGGCAAGGTAAATCCAGGCAATGCAAATTCTCACAAGGTAAATCAAGGCAAGCAAAGTGAAGTAAATTTAGGCAAGGCAAATCCAGGCAAGGTAAGGCAAGGCAATTCCAGACAAGGAAAATCAAGGCTAAGCAAGGCAAGAAAAATAAAGGCATGGAAATCCAGGCAAGGCAAGGCAAGGCAAATTCAGGCAAGACAAATACAGGTAAGGCAGTGCAAGACAAATCCAGGCAAGGCAATAAATGGCAAAGCAAGGCAAGAAAAATACAGGTAAGGGAAGGCAAGGAAAACCCAGGCAAGACAAATTCAAAATAGGAAAATTCAGGGAAGACAAGACAAGGCAAATCCAGGAAAGGCAAATCTGAGCCAGGCAAGGCAAGGGAAATCCAGGCAAGGCATATTCAAGCAATAAAAGGCAAGACAAATCCAAGCAAGGCAAGGCAAGGCAAATCTAGGCAAGGCAAATCTAGGCAAGACAAATGCATTTAAGGGAGTGTGAGGCAAAGCCAGGCATGGCAAATCCAGTCTAGGCAAATCCAGGCAAGGTAAGCCAAGGCAAATCAAGGCAAGAAAAATCCATGCGAGGCAAATTTAGTCAAATCAAATCCAGGCAAGGCAAGGCAAGGAAAATCCAGGCAAGGCAAATCCAAGCAATTAAAGGCAAGGCAACGCAAGGCAAATCTAGGTAAGACAAAAGCAGGCAAGGGAAGGCAATGGAAATACAGGCAAGGCGAGGAAAAAAGCAAAGCCATGAATGGGAAGGCGAGGCATGGCAAGGAAAATCAATGCAAGGCAAGGCAATGCAAGGTAAATTCTTCCAATGTGAATCCATGTTAGGCAAATCCAGGCAAGGCAAATCCAGGAAAAGAAAGGCAAGGCAAATTCATGCAAGACAAATTTACTCAAGACAAGGCAAGGCAAGTAAAGGCGAGGAATGACAAGGCAAGGAAAATCCAGGCAAGTCAAATCCTGAAAAGAATAGGCGAGGCAAACCCAGGCAAGGCAAATCCAGACAAGGCAAGGCAAAACAAACCCAGGAATGGCAAATCGAGGCAAGCAAAATCCAGGAAAGACAAGGCAATGCACATTCTGGCAAGGCAATTTCAGAAAAGGAGAATCCAGGCAAGGCAAGGCCAGGGAAGACAAATCCAAGGAATAAAAAAAATGGCAAATCCAGGCAATGCAAGGCAAATCCCGGCATGGCAAACCCAGGCAAGACAAATACAAGCAAGACAAATCCAGGCAAGGCAAATCTGGGAAAGGCAAGGCAAGGAAAATATATGCGAGGCAAATCCAGGTGAGACAAATCAGGAAAAGGGAGTGCAAGGAAAATGCAGGCAAGGAAAGGCAGTTAAATCCAGGAAAGGCAAGTCAAGACAAATCTAGGCAATACAAATCCAGGGAGGCAAGGCAAGGTAAATCCAGGTAAGGCAAATTCAGGCAAGGCAAGGCATTGTAAATCCAGGTAAGGCAAATCCAGGCAAGGAAAGGCAACACAAATCCAGACAAGGCAAGGCAAGTCAAATACAGGCATGGAAATCCAGGCAAAACAAGGCAAGACAAATCCAGGCAAGACAAATTTAGGTAAGGCAGTGCAAGGCAAATTCAGGCAAGGCAAATCCAGACAAGAAAAGGCAAAACAAATCCATGCGGGGCAAATTTAGGTAATTCAAATAAAGGCATAGAAAGGCAAGGCAAATCCAGGAAAAACGAATACAGGCAAGGTAAGTCAAACAAATCCAGGCATGGCAAGGCAAGGCAAAACAAGGCAAATTCAGGAAAGGCAAGGCAAGGCAAATCCAGTTAACGGCAAATAAAGCAAGGCAAAGAAGGTAAATCCAGGCAAGGCATATCTAGACAAGGCATGTTAAGGCAAATCCATGCAAGGCAATGCAAGGCAAGGCAAAGCAAATTCAGGTAAGGCAAAGCAGACAAATCCAGGCAAGACAAATTCAGAAAAGGCAAGGTAAGGCAATTTCAGGCAAGAGAAATCCAGGCAAAAAAAAGGCAAGGCAAGGCAAATTTAGGCAAGTCACATATGGAAAGGCAAGGCTAGGCAAATCCAGTCAAACAAATCCAGGCAAGTCAAGGCAAGCAAAACCAAGAAAGGGAAATTCCGGCAATGAATATCCAGGCAAGTCAAATCTAGGTAAGGGAAGGCAAGGCAAATCCAGGCAATGCAAGGCAAATCCAGGCAATGCAAGGCAAAACACATCGAAACAAAAAAGGCAAGGCATGGTAAGGCAAATCCAAGCCAGGCAAGGAAGCAAACCCAGGCAAGTCAAACCAGGTATGGCAAGACAAGGCAAGGCAAACCTCGGGAAGGCAAAACCGGGCAGGGCAAGGCAAGGCAAATTCAGGATAGGCAAAACTAGGCAAGGCAAATTCAGGCAAGTAAAATACAGGCAAGGAAAAGTACAGCAAGGCCAGGCAAATTCAGGCAAGGCAAGACAATGCAAATTGAGGCAAAGCAAATTTTGACAAGGCAAATCCAGACAAGGCAAATCCAGGCAAAAGAAGGCACGGCAAGGCAAAGCAAATCCAGGCAATGCAAGGCAAAATAAATCCACAAAGGTAACTTCAGGCAAGGCAAATCCAGGCAAGCAAGGTAAGGCAATTTCAGGCATGGTAAATCCAGGCAAGGCAAGGCAAGGCAAATACACACATGGAAATCCAGGCAAGGAAAGGCAAGGCAAGGCAAATTTAGGCAAGAGAAATCCAGGTAAGGCAGTGCAAGGCAAATCCAGGCAAAAGAAATGCAGTGAAAGCACATCCAGGCAAGGCAAGGCAAGGCAAGGCATATCCAGGCATGGCACATCCAGGCAAGGGAAATTCAGGCAAATCCAATAAAGGCAAATCAAGGTAAAGTAAATCCTGGCAAGGTAAATCCAGGAAATACAAATCCAGGCAGGGCAAGCAAGGTAAGGCATATTCAGGAAATGTAAGAAAAGCCAAATCCTGACAAGGCAAATCCAGGCAAGGCAAGACAAGGCAAGGCAAATTCAGTCTAGGCAAATCCATTCAAGGCAAGGGAAAGGAAATCCAGGCAATGCAAATCCAGGCAAAACATAAAAAGGCAAACCCAGTCGCGGCAAGGCAAGGCAAATTTAGTCAAGGCAAATCCATGAAAAGCAAGACGAGGCAAATACAGAAAGGAGAAATTCAGGTAAGGAAAGGCAAAGCAGTCAAATCAAGGCAAGGCAAATGCGGGAAAGGCAAGGCAAGGCAAATTCAGGCACGGCAAGGCAAATTTACAAAAGTCAAGGAAAGGCAAATCCAAGCAAGGCAAGGCAAGTAAAATCCAGGCAAGTTAAAACCAGGCAAGGCAAATACAGGCAAGGAAAGGCAGGATAAATCCAGGCAAGGCAAATCCAGGTAAATCAAATCTAGGCAAGGCAAGGGAAGACAAATCAGGCAAGGTAAGGTAAGGCAAATCCAGGAAAGGCAAGAAATGACAAATTCAGGCAATGCAAGGCAAGGCAAATCCAGGCAAGACAAGGCGAGGCAAATCAAGGCATGGAAAATCCAGGCGAGGCAAGGCAAGGCAAATGTAGGCACGGAACATTCAGGCAAGGCAAAGAAAGGCAAATCCAGGCATTAGAGGACAAGGCAAGGCAAGATAAGGCAAGGGAAATAAAAACAATTAAATGCAAGGCTTGGAAAGGCAAATCCAGAAAAGTGAGGCAAGGGAAATTCAGGTAAGGCAAACCAGGTATGGCAAGGCAAAGCAAAGCACATCTAGGCAAGGCAAATTCAAGCAAGGCAAGGCAAGGCAAATTGAGGCAAAGGAAATCCAGGCAATACAAGACAAGGCAAGGCAAGGCAAGGCAAATCCAGGTAACACAAGGTAAGGCAAATAGAAAAAATTAAATGCAAGGTATGGAAAGGAAAATCCAGGAAAGTAAAGGAAAAGCAAATCAAAGCAAGCCAAATAAGGTATGGCAAGGCATGGCAAAGCACATCTGGGCAAGGCAAATCCAGGCAATGCAAGGCAAGACCAATCCAGGCAAGGCAAATTCAGGCAAGACAAATCAAAGCAAGAAAAAACAAGGCAAATCCAGGCAACGCAAGGCAAAGCTATTCCAGGCGAGGCAAAACCAGGAAGGCAAATTCAGGCAAATCAAATCAAGGCAAGGCAAGGCAAGGCATGGCATATTTAAGCAAAACAAATCCGGCCCAGGCAAGGCAAGGGAAATCAAAGGCAAGGCAAATCCAGTCTAGGAAATGCAGGGGACATTCAGGCAAGGTAAGACAAGGAAAAAAGGCAAATTCATACAAGGCAAGCTGAGGCAAAAGAAGGCAAATCCATGATATTCAAGGCAAGGCAAATTATGAAAAGGTGAATCCATGTGAGGAAAATCCATGCATGGCAAATCCAGACAAGGCAAGGCAAGGCAAATCCAGGCAAAACAGCGCAAGGCAAAACAAGGCAAAGCAAAACAAGGCAAAACAAATCCATGTAAGGTATTAAAAAGCAAATCCAGGCAAGGCAAATTTAGTCATGGCAAATTCAGGCAAAGCAAGGCAAGGCAAATCCAAGCAAAGCAAATCCAGGCGGTGCAAATTCAGGCAACTTAAATAAAGGCAATAAAAAACAAGGCAAATCTGGCAAAAAAAATCCAGGAAAGCAAAATTCAAACCAGTCAAGGCAAGGCAAATCCAGGCATGGCAAGGCAAGGCAAAGAAAGTCAAATTCTGGCCTGGCAAGGCAAAGCAAATTCAGGCAAGACAAATGCAGCCAAGGCAAGGCAAAGCAAATCCAGTTATAGGCAAATCCAATCAAGGCAACGAAGGTAAATTCAGGCAAGGCAAATCCAGGCAAGGCATGATAAGGCAAATCCAGGCAAGGAAAATCTAGGCAAGGCAACACCAGGCAACAAAAGGCAAATT
Source organism: Leontopithecus rosalia (assembly GCA_028533165.1). Taxonomy (NCBI): domain Eukaryota; kingdom Metazoa; phylum Chordata; class Mammalia; order Primates; family Cebidae; genus Leontopithecus; species Leontopithecus rosalia. The sequence goes on along the minus strand of JAPYYA010000512.1, from coordinate 34,599 downwards.
TAGGTAAAGCAAGGGATGCAAATCCACGGAAGACAAATCCAGGACAGGCAAGGTAAGGCAATTTCAGGTAACAGAAATCCGGGCACGTAAAGGCAAGGAAAGGCAAATCCAAGCAAGGCAAATCCGGACAAGGCAAGGCAAGGTAAATTTTGGCAAGGCAAATCCAGGCAAGTCAAGGCAAGGCAAATCCAAGAAAGGGAAATCTAGGCAAGGAATATCCAGGCAAGCAAATACAGGTAAGGCAAGGCAAGGCAAATACAAGCAATGTAAGGCAAGGCAAATTGAAACAAAAAAAGGCAAGGTATGGCAAGGCAAATTCAGGCAAGTAAAGGAAACAAATCCAGGCAAGGCAAACCAGGTATGGCAAGGCAAGGGAGGCACATCCAGGCAAGGAAAACCCAGGCAAGGCAAGGCAAATTTAGTCAAGGCAAATCCAGTAAAGGCAAATCCAAGCAATGCAAATCCAGGCAAAGAAAAGCACGGCAAGGAAAGGCAAATCCAGGTAAGGCAAGGCAATGAAAACACAGGCAATGCAAATCCAGGCAAGGCAAATTCGGGTAAGGAAATTCACAGCAAGGCAAGTTAAATTCAGGGAAGGTAAGGCAACGTAAATCCAGGCAAGGCAAATTAAGGCAATGCAAATTATGGCAAGGCAAGGCAAGGGAAGAGAAATCCAGGCAAGGCAAATCAAAGCAATGCAAGGTAAGAAAAATCCAGGCAAAACAAATCCAACCAAGACAAATCCAGGTAAGGGAGTGCAAGGCAAATCCAGGCAACGCATATTCAGGCAAGGCAAATCCAGGCAAGGCAAGGCAAATCCAGGCAAGGGAAATCCAGGCAAGGCAAATGCAGGCGAGATAAATTCAGGGAAATCAAATATAGGTAAATCCAGGCAAGGCAAATACAGGCAAAAAAGGCAAGGGCAATCCAGGCAAGGCAAAGTATGGCAAAATCAGGCAAGGGAAATTCAGGCCAGGCAAGGCAAGGCAAATTTAGACAAGGCAAATCGAGGTGAGACAAGGCAGGGGAAACACAGGCAAGGCAAGGCAAACGACAAAACTCCAATCCATGCAAGGCAAGGCAAGGCAATGCAAGGCAAACCCAGACAAGGCAAAGCCAAAAAAATCCAGGCAAGGTGAATTCATGCGAAGCAAATTTAGGCAAGGCAAGGCAAAGCAAGGCAAATTTAGGCAAGCAAATCCAGGCTAGGCAAGGATAGGCAAATCCAGGTCAGGCAAAAAATGACACATCCACGCAAGCCAAATACAGGCAAGGCAAGCAAGAAAAATCCAGGCAATGTAAATCCAGGCAAGACAAATCCAGGCAAGGCAAATCCAGGCAAGGCAAATCCATGCAAAACAAGGCATGGCAAATTCAGGCACAGCAAGGCAAGACAAATACAATCAAGGCAAGTCAAGGCAAATCCAGGCAAAGCAAATCCAGACAAGGCACGGGTAGGCAAATTTAGGAAAGGTGAATCCGGGCAGGGCAAAGAAAGGCAAATTCAGGCATGGACGGCAAGGCAAGGCAAATTCAGGCAAGACAAAGAAAGGCAAATCCAAGCAAGTAAATTACATTCAAAGCAAGGTAAGGCAAATCCAGTTTATGTAAATCCAGGCAAGAAAAGGGAAGGCAAATCCTGGCAAGGTAAGGTAAGGTAAGGAAACACATATACTTGCAAGGCAAGGCAAGGCAAGGAAAGGTAAATCCAGAAAAGGCAAGTCAATAAAAATCCAGGCAAAGCAAGGCAAGGCAAATCCAGGCAAGGCAAGGCAAGGTAAATTCAGGCATGGCAAATCTAGGTAAGGGAATGGAAGGCAAATCCAGACAAGGCAAATTCAGGCAAGGCAAGGTAAAGAAAATACAAGACACGTCAATCCAGGCAAGAAGAATACTGGCAAGGCAAATTCAGTCAAGGCAAGGCAAGGCAAATTCTGGAACAGCAAATGCAGGCAAAATGAAGCAAGTCAAATACAGGCATGGAAATCCAGGTAAGGCAAGGCTAGGAAAATCCAGGCAAGGCAATTCCAGGTACAATTTTACAAGGCAAATCCAGGTAAGGAAAATCCAGGCAATGCAATTTCAGTCAATGCAAATCTGGGAAAGAAAATGCAAGGGAGATTCAGGCAAGGCAAATCCTGCGAGGCAAAATCAGGCAAACGAAATAAAGGTAAAGAAAGGCAAAGCAAATCCAGGCATGGCAAATCCAGGAAAGGCCAATTTAGTCAAGGCAAGGCAAGGCAAGGCAAATTGAGGCATTGCAAGGCAAACAAGAAAGGCAAATCTAGGCAAGGCAGGGCAAGGCAAATACAGTGAAGAAAATTCCAGGCAAGGCAAGGCAGGGAAAATCTAGTCTAGGCAAATCCTTTCAAGGCAAATCCAGGCAATAAAACGCAAGGCAGGGCAAGGCAAATTCAAGCAATTCATAAAGACAAATCCAGGCAAGACAAATCCAGGAAAGGCAAGTGGAGGCAATTCCAGACAATACAAATCCAGGCAAGAAAGGCAAGGCAGGAGCAATCTTGGCGAGGGAAATCTGAGCAAGACAAGGCAAAGCAAATCCAGGCAAGGCAAATACATGTAAGGCAAGGCAAGGCAAATTTAGGCAAGGCAAATCCAGGCAAGGCAAATCCAGACAAGGCAAATCCAGGTAAGGCGAGGAAAGGCACATCCAGGAAACGCAAGGCAAGGCAAATTGAAACAAGGAAAGTCAAGGTATGGCAAGGCAAATCCAGGCAAGACAAGGCATAAAAATTTTAGGCAAGAAAAATCCAGGCAAGACAAAGCATCGCAAATCCATATAAGTAAAATATGGGGCAGGCAAGGCAAGAAAAGACAAATCCAGGAAAGGAAAATCAAGGCTAGGCAAGGCAAAAAAATTCCAGGAATCAAAAGGCAAAAAGAAAAAGGCAAACCCATGCAAGGCAAGGCGAGGCAAGGCAATGAAAATCCATGAAAGGCAAGGCAAGGCAAATCCAGGCAAGGCAAATACATGCGAGCAAATTCAGGCAAGGCAAATCCAGGCAAGGGAAGGGAAGGCAAGGCAAATCCAGGCAAGGCAAGGCAAGGCAAACCAGACAAGGCAAATCCTGGGAATGCCAATTCAGGCAAGGTATGTCCAGGCAAGACAACGTAAGGCAAATTCAGGCATGGCAAATGCAGGAAAGGAAAGTTTAGGCAAGGCAAATCCATGCAAGGCAAACACAGAGATGGGAAGAAAATGCAAATCCAGGCAAGGCAAGTCAAAACAAATTCAGGCAAGAAAAACTCAGCCAAGGCAAATAAAGGGAAAGCAAATCAAGGCAAGGCAAGGCAAGGTAAAGCAAATCAGGAAAGGCAAATCTAGATAAAGCAAAGAAAGAGAAATCTAGGCAAGGCAAATCCAGGCAGGAAATATCCAAGTAAGGTAGTGCAAGAAAAATTCAGGCAAAGCATATCTAGTCAAGGAAAATCCAGTCAAGGCAAGGCAAGACAAATTGACGTGAGGCACATCCACATGAGGCAAATTCAGGCATATCAAATCCAGGAAAAGCAAGGCAAGCAAATCAAGGAAAGGCAAGAGAAAACCAGACAAGGCAAAAAAAAGCAAATCCACACAAGGCAAATCCAGGTAAGGCAAAAAAAGGCAAATCCACACAAGGCAAATCCAGGTAAAGCAAAGACAGGGGAATACAGGCAAGAAAAATTCAGGCCACGCAAGGCAAGGCAAATCCAGGCTAGGCAAGGCAAAAGAAATCCAGGCAAGGCAAGGCAAGGAAAAAAAAGGCGAATCCATACAAGACAAGGCAAGACAAGGCAAGACAAGGCAAGACAAATCCAGGCAAGGTGAATCAATGCGAGGCATATTCAGGCAAGGCAAACCCAGGCAAGGCAAGGCAAGGTAAATCCAGCCAAGGCAAGGGAAGGCAAATACAAGCAAGGCAAATCCAGACAAGGCAAGGCAACCCAAATTCAGTCCAGGCAAATCCAGGCAAAACAACGAATGTAAATTCAGGTAAGGAAATCCAGGCAAGGTAAATCCGGGCCAGGCAAGTCAAGTCAGATTTACGCAAGGGAAACGTAGGCAAGGCAAGGCAAAGAAAAAAAGAAAACTCCATGAAAGGCAAGGCGAGAAAAGGCAAGGCAAATCCAGGTAAATCAATGCAAGGCAAATCCAGGCAAGAGAATTTCAGGAAAGGCAAGGGAAGGGAAATCCAGGAAAAAAGAATTCATGCAAGGCAAAAGAAGGCAAATCCAGGTAAAGCAAATTCAGGCGAGGAATGGCAAGACAAGGTATATCCAGGCAAGTCAAACTCCGGCAAGAGAAGGCACAGCAAATTCAGGCTAGGCAAATCCAAACAAGGCAAGGCAAGGTAAACCCAGTCAAACAAGAAAAATTCAGGGAAGGCAAACTCAGGCAAGGCAAATCCAGAAAAGAAAAATCCAGGCAAGGCAAGACAAGGCAAATCCAGGAAAGGCAAGGAAAGGCAAATCCAGGCAAAACAAGGCAAGGCAAATCCAGGCAAGAAAACTTCAGGCAAGACAAGGGAAGGCAAATCCAGGAAAAAATAATCCATGCAAGGCAAAAGAGGCAAATCCAGGCAAAGCAAATTCAGGCAAGGAATGGCAAGGCAAGGCATATCTAGGCAAGTCACAACCGGACAAGACAAGGCAAGGCAAATTCAGGCTAGGCAAATCCAAACCAGGCAAGGCAAGGCAAACCCAGTCAATGAAAATCCTGGCAATTCAAATCCAGGTAAGACAAGACAAGGAAAATTCAGGCAAGGCAAATCCAGGCACAGCAAATCCTGGCAAGGCAAACCCAGGGAAGAAAATGCAAAGCAAATCCCGGCAAGGGAAGGCAAGAAAAATTCAGGCAAGGCAAACTCAGGCAAGGAAAATCCAGAAAAGGAAAATCTGGGCAAGTCAAGGCAAGGCAAATTTAGGCAAGGCAAGGAAAGGCAAATTCAGGCAAGGAAATCCAGGTAAGTCAACTCCCGGTAAGGGAGTGCAAGGCAAACAGAGGCAAGGCAAATTTAGTGAAGGGAAATTCAGGCAAGGCAAATTCAGGTAAATAAAATCCAGGCAAAGCAAGGCAAGGCAAACCCAGGTAAGGCAAATCCAGGCAAGGAGAGGAAAGGGATACCAGGCAAGGCAAGGCAAGGCAAATCCAGGCAAGGCAAAACAAGAAAAATACATGCAAGGCAAATCCAGACAATGCAAGGAAAGGCAAATAATACAAAATAATCCATTACAGGCAAGGAATGGCAAATTCAGGCAAGTAAAATCCAAACCAGGGAACACAAGGCAAATCCAGTCAAGGCAAATCCAGGCTATGCAGTGAAAGTAAAATCCAGGCAAGGCAAGGAAAACAGGCAAGTCCATGCAAGGCACAGCCAGGCAAGGGAAGGCAATCCATGCATGCCAAGGGAAGGCAAATCCAGGCAAGGTGAATTCATGTCGGCAAGGCAAATACAGGCAAGTCATGGCAAGGTAACTTCAGGCGAGACAAGTCGAGGCAAGAAAATGAAAGGAAAATCCAGGCAAGGCAAATCAAGGCAAGGCAAGGAACATCCAGGCAAGTTAAATCAAGGAAAGGCAAGGCAAGGCTAATTGAGGCAAGGTGAATCTAGGCAAGGGAAAGAAAAAGAAATTCAGGCTAGGCAAGGCAAATACAGGAAAGACAAAGCAAATCAAATCCAGGCAAGGCAAGTCAAGGCAAATTCAGGCAAGGAAAATCCAGGCAAGAAATGGCAAAGCAAGGCAAATCCAGGCAACTCAAATCCGGGAAAGGCAAGGCAAGGCAAATCCACGCAAGGCAAATCCAGGCAAGGCAAATTTAGGCAAGCCAAATTAGGCAAGGCAAGTACAGGCAAGGCAAATACAGAAAAGTTAAGGCAAAGCAAATTCAGGAAAGGCAAATCCAGGACAGGCCAATTTAGGCAAGGCAAGGCAAATCCAGGCATGTCAAGGCAAAGCAAGGAAGGCAAATCTAGGCAAGGCAGGGCAAGACAAATCCAGTCATAAAAAATCCAGGCAAGGCAAAGCAAGGCAAATCCAGTCTAGGAAAATCCTGGCAAAGCATAGCAAGGCAAATTTAGGCAACACAAGGTAAGGCAAATTCAGGCAAGGAAAAGCAAGGCAGGGCAAGACAAATTCAGGCAATTCAAAAAGGCAAATCCAGGCAAGACAAATCCAGGAAAGGCAAGTTGAGGTAATTCCAGGCAATACAAACCCAGGCAAGAAAGGAAAGGCAGGAGAAATTCAGGCGAGGCAAATCTGGGCAAGGCATGGAAAGGCAAATCCAGGCAAGGCAAATCCAGGCAAGGCAAGGCAAGGCAAACCCAGGCAAGGCAATTCCAGTCAAGGCAAATCCAGACAAGGCTAATCCAGGTAAGGCAAGAAAAGGCAATGCAAGGCAAGGCAAATCAAAACAAGGAACGTCAAGGTATGGCAAGGCAACTCCAGGCAAAGCAAGACATAGAAATTTCAGGCAAGAAAAATCCAGGCAAGACAAAACATGGCAAATCCATATAAGAAAATTACGGGGCAGGCAAGGCACGACAAATCCAGGAAGGGAAAATCAAGGCTAGGCAAGGCAAGGAAAATCCAGAAAATGAAAGGTAAGAAAATCCATGCAAGGCAAGGCGAGGCAAGGCAAGGCAAATCCATGAAAGGCAAGGCAAGGCAAATCCAGGCAAAGTTAATAGATGCGAGGCAAATTCAGTCAAGGTAAATCCAGGCAAGGAAAGGGAAGGCAACCTCAAGCAAGGGGAAGGCAAATCCAGGTGAGGAATGGCAAGGTAAGGCAAATCCCGGCAAGTCAAATCCGATCAAGGCAAGGCAAGGCAAATCCAGACAAGGCAAGGCAAGGTAAACCCAGGCAAGGCAAATCTAGGTAAAGCAAGGAAAGGGAAATCCAGGCAAATCCAGGAAAGAAATATCCAGGTAAGGAGGGGCAAGGAAAATTCAGGCAAAGAAAATCCATTCAAGGCAAAGAAAGAAAAATCGACGCGAGGCAAATACACACTAGGCAAATTTAGGCAAATAAAATCCAGGCAAAGCACGGCAAGGCAAATCAAGGAAAGGCAAGTCCAGGCAAGGAAAGGTAAGGGAAAACTAGACAAGGCAAGAAAAGGCAAATCCAAGCAAGACAAATACAGGTAAGACAAGGCCAGGGAAATACAGGCATGGAAAATTCAGGCAAGGCAAAGAAAATTTAGGCAAGGCAAAGAAAATTTAGGCAAGGCAAAAAAAATCCAGGCAATGCAAGGAAAGGCAAATTCAGGCAAGAAAAATCCAGGCAAGAAAGGCATGGCAAATCCAGGCAAGGCAAATTTGGGCCAGGAAAGGCAAGGCAAGGCAAGGCAAATTCAGGTAAGGCAAATCCAGGTTAGGCAAGGAAAGAAAACCCCAGGCAATTCAAGGCAAGAAAAAAAGGCAAATCCATGCAAGGTAAGGTGAGGCAAGGCAAGGCAAATGCAGGCAAGGCAAGGCAAGAAAAATATAAAAAGGCGAATCCATGTGAGGCAAATTCAGGCAAGACAAATCCAGGCAAGGCAAGGCAAGGGAAATCCAGTCAAGGCAAATCCAGGCAAAGTAACGGAAGGCAAATCCAGGTAAGAAAAATTCAGGAAAGGCAAGGCAAGGCAAGGCATATTCAGGCAAATCAAACGTGGATAAGGCAAGGTAAAACAAATCCAGGCAAGGCAAATCCAGACAAAGCAAGGCAGGGGAAACCCAGGCAAAGCAAATCCAGGCAATGCAAATTCAGGCAAGGCAAATCCAGGCAAATTAAGGCAAGACAAATCCAGGCAAGTCAAGTCAAGGCAAATCCAGGTAAGACAAATCCAGGGAAGGCAAGAGTTGGCAAATCCAGGCAAGGCAAATCCAGGCAAGTCAAGGCAAGGACAATCTAGGCAAGTCAAGGCAAGGTAAATCCAGGCAAGACAAATCCAGGGAAGGCAAGGGTTGGCAAATCCTTGCAAAGTAAATCTTGGCAAGGCAAGGCAAGGAGAATTTAGGAAATGCAAATTCTGGCAAGTCAAGACAAGGCAAATTTAGGCAATGCGATTCCAGGCAAAGCAAAGAAATGAAAATCGATTCAAGGCAAGGCAAATTCAGGCAAGATATGGCAAGGCAAATCCAGGCAATGCAAATTCGGGCAAGGCAAGGCAAATCAATTCTAGTCTATGTAAATCCTGACAAGTCAAAGCAAGGCAAATAATGGCAAGAGAAGACAATGAAAGGAAAGGCAAATACATAAAAAGCAAGGCAAGGCATATCCAGGCAAAACCAGTCAAGGCAAATCCAGGCAAAATAATGCAAGGCATACCCAGAAAAGACAAACCAGTTATGGCAAGAGAATACAAAGCACATCCAGGAAAGGCAAATCCAGTCAAGGCAAGGTGAAACAAATTCAGGCAATGCATATGCAGGCAAGGCAAATCCAAGCAAGGCTAATCCAGGCTAGGCAAGTCAAGGGAAATTTAGGCAAGGCAAGGCAAAGAAAAAAGGTAAATCCATGCAAGTCAAAACGTGGCAAGTCATGGCAATCCATGCAAGGCAAGGGAAAACAAATCCAGGCAAAGCGAATTTATACGAGGCAAATCCAGGTCAGGCAAATTCAGGCAAGACAAATACAGGCAAGGCAAGACAAAAAAAAAAATCCATGCAAGGCAAGGCAAGGCAAATTTTAACAAGGCGAATCTAGGCAATGCAAAGAAAGGCAAATCCAGGCAATACAAGGCAAATCCATGCACGTCAAGGCAAGGCAAATCTAGGCAAGGCAAATCCAGTCTATGTAAATCAGGCAAGACAATGAAAGGCAAATCCTGGCAAGGCAAGGCAAGGAAAGGAAAGGCAAATAAATGTAAGTTAAGGCAAGCCAAATTTAGGCAAGCCCAGTCAAAGCAAATACAGGCAAGGAACCGCAGGGCATATCCTTGTAAGGGAAACCAGGTATAGCAACACAATGCTAAGCACATCCAGCCAAGGCAAATCCAGGCAAAGCAAGGCAAGGCAAATCCAGGCAAGGCAATTCCAGGCGAGGAATGGCAAGGCAAGGCAAATCCAGGCTAGGCAAATGCAGTAAAGGCAAATTTAGGCAATGTAAGTCATGGCAAATCCAGGAAAGGCAAGGCAATGCAAATACAGTCAAGGCAATTTCAGGCGAGGAATGGCAAGGCAAGGCAAATCCATGCAAGTCAAATCCGGAAAAGACAAGACAAGCAAATCCATGCAAGGCAAATATATACAAGGCAAGGCAAGGCAAACCCAGGCAAGGCACATCCAGAGAAGACAAATTCAGACAAAACAAATCCAAGAAAGGAAAATTTAGTCGAGGAAGACACAAAGAAGACAAATACATGGAAGGCAAGGAAAGGCAAATCCAGGCAAGGCAAACCCAGTAAAGGCAAGAAAAGGGAAATTCAGGCAAGGAAAATTCAGGCAAGACAAATCCAGGTAAGGGAGTGCAAGGCAAATACAGCCTAGGCAAATGCAGTCAAGGCAAATCCAGGCAAGGCAAGGCAAAGGAAATCAAGGCTAGGCAAGGCAAGGGAAATCCAGGCAAGGCAAGGTAAGAAGAAAAGGCAAATCCATGCAATGCAAGGCAAGGCAAATCCAGGAAAGGCGAACACATGCGAGGCAAGGCAAGGCAAATTCAGGCAAATTTAATTCACAAAAAAGCATGGCAATGTAAATCCAGGCATGGAAAGGCAAGGGATATGAAGGCAAGGCAAGGCAAACAAATCCAGGCAAGGCAAATCAGGCAAAACAAGGCAAGGGAAATCCAGGTAAGGCAAATCCAGGGAAAGCATGGAAAGGCCAATCAAGGCAAGAAAATTCCAGGCAAGGAAAGACATCGCAAATTCAGGAAAGGCAAGTGAAGGACAAAAATGCAAATCTATGCAAGTCAAGGCTAGGCAAGACAAGGCAAACGCATGCAAGGCAAGGCAAGGCAAATCCAGGCAAAACAAGGCAAGAAAAATCCAGGCAGGACAAATCCAGTCAAGGCAAATCCAGGTAATGCAAGACAAGGCAAATCCAGTCTTGCCTGAAGGCAACCATGGTAAATCCAGACAAGGCAAACCCAGACAAGGCATAGTAAGGGAAACCCAGGCAAGGCAAAATCAAGCAAGGAAACACAAGGCAAGGGAACGCAAATTCAGGCAAGGCAAAGCAGGCAAATCCAGGCAAGACAAACACAGGAAAGGCAAGGTAAGGCAATTCCAGGCAAGACAAATCAAGGCAGAAATAGACAAGCAAGGCAAATCCAGGCAAAGCAAATCCGGGTAAGGCAAGGCAAGGCAAATACAGGCAAGGCAAATAGAGGCAAGGCAAGGCAATGCAAATCCAGGCAACACAAGACAAGATAAATCAAAACAAAAAAGACAAGGCATGGCAAGGCAAATCCAGGCAAGACAAGGCAGCAAATCCAGGCAAGGCAAAACAGCTATGACAAGGTAAGCAAAGCACATCTAGAAAAGGCAAATCCAGGCAAGGCAAGGCAAGGCAAATTCAGGCAAGGCAAATCCAGGCAAGAAAAGGCACGGCAAGGAAAGGCAAACCCAGGCAAGGCAAGGCAAGGCAGATTCATCCAAGACAAATTTAGGCAAGGCAAATCCCTGCAAGGAAAGGCACAGCAAAGAAAGGCAAAACAAATTTAGGCAAAACAAATCCAGGCAAGAAAAGGCCAGGCAATTCAGGGAAGGCAATGGAAGGGAAATACAAGCAAAGCAAATCCAGGCAAGACAAATCCAAGTAAGTGAGTACAAGGCAAATGCAGGCAAGGCAAATCCAGTCAAGGCAAATCTAGGCAAGGCAAGGCAAGGCAAATCCACGCGAGGCAAATTCAGGCAAATAAAATCCAGGAAAAACAAGGCAAGGCAAATCCAGGCAGAACAAATCCAGTCAAGGCAAGAAAAGGCAAATCCAGGCAAGTCAAATCGGGGCCAGTCAAGGCAATGAAAATTCTGACAAGGCAAATACAGGCAAGGCAACACAAAGCAAATCCAGGCAAGAAATATCCAGGCAAGTAAAGGGATGGCAAATCCAGGCAAAACAAATGCTGGCCAGGCAAGGCAAATCCAGGCATGGCAAATCCAGTTTAGGCAAGGCAAATCCAGGTTAGGCAAGGCAAGGCAAATACAGGCAACTCAAATTGGCAAGGCAAGGTAAGGAAAATCCAGGCTAGGCAAATCCAGACAAGGAAAGGCAAGGGAAACCCAGTCAAAGCAAATCCAGGCAAGGCAAATTCAGGCAAGGCAAATCCATTCAAGGCAAATCCATGCAAGGCAAATACATAAAAGGAAAGGCAAAGCAAATCCCAGCAAGGCAAGGCAAGGTAAATCCAGTCAAGGTAAATTCAGGAAAGACAAATCCAAAGAATGTAAATCCAGGCAAGGAATCGCAAGGCAAGGTAAATCCAGGCAAGTCAAATCGAGAAAAGGCAAGGCAAGGCAAATCCATACAAGGCAAATCAAGGCAAACCCAGGCAAGCCAAATTATTCAAGGCAAATATAGGCAAGGTAAATCCAGGGAAGTCAAGGCTAGGCAAAACCAGGAAAGTCAAATCCAGGCAAATCAAGGAAAGGGAAATACAGGCGAGAAAAATTTAGGCAAGACAAATCCAGGTAAGAACGTGCAAGGCAAATGTAGGCAAGGAAAATCCAGTCAAGGCAAATCTAGGCAAGGCAAGGCAAGGCAAGGCAAGGCAAGGCAAGGCAAGGCAAGGCAAATCAAGGAGAGGCAATGACTGGCGAGGCAAATTCAGGCAAACAAAATCCAGGCAAAGCAAGGCAAGACAAATCCAGACAAGGAAAAGCAAGGGTAATCCAGGCAAGGCAAGGCAAGGCAAATACAGGCAAGGCAAGGCAAAGGAAATCCAGGCAAGGCAAGGAAAGGCAAATCCAGGCAAGAAAAATTCAGGAAAGGCAAGGCAAGAAAAATCCAGATAAGGCAAATCCGGGCCAGGCAAGGCAAGGCAAATCAAGGAAAGGCAAGGCAAGGAAAAAAAGGCAAATCCATGCAAGCGAAGGCGAGGCAATGCAAGGAAACTCCAGTCAAGGCAAGTCCAGGCTAAGCAAGGCAAAAGAAATTCAGGCAAGGCCTGGCAAGGAAAAAAAGGAAAATCCATGCAAAGAAAGGCTAGACAAGGCAAGGCAAATCCGTGGAAGGTAAGGCAAGAAAAATACTGTCAAGGCGAACACATGCAAGGCAAATCCAGGCAATGCAAATCCATGCAAGGCAAGGCAAGGCAAATACAGGCAAGGTGAACCCATTAGCGGCAAATCCAGCCGAGGCAAATCGAGGCAAGGCAAGGCAAGCCACATACATGGAAAACAAATCTACACAAGGAAAGGCAAGGCAAATCCAAGCAAGGTGAATCCTCGCTAGACAAATGCAGGCAAAGAAAATCCAGGAAAGGCAACACAAGGCATTTCCAGGCAAGGCAAATCCAGCCAAGGCAAGAGAAGGCAAACACAGGCAAGGCAAATCCAGGCGAGGAATGGCAAGGCAAGGCAAACCCACACAAGTCAAATCCGGAAAAGGCAAGGCAAGGCAAATCCACGCAAGGCAAATTCAGACAAGGAAAGGCAAGGTAAACCCAGGCAAGGAAAATCCAGGGAAAAAAAGTCCAGGCAGGGCACGTTTAGTCAAGGCAAATACAGACAAAGCAAATCCAGTGAAGGCCAGGCAAGGCAAATCCCGAAAAGGAAACTCTAGGCAAGGCAAGGAAAGGGAAATACAGGCAAGGAAAATCCACACAAGACAAATCCAGGTAAGAAAGTTCAACGCAAATCCAGTCAAGGCAAATTCAGGGAAGGCAAGGCAAAAGAAATGCAGGCTAGGCTAGGCAAGGCAAGGCAAATCAATGCAAGGCAAGGCAAGGCATGTCTAGGAAAGGCGAATGCATGTGAAGGAAGGCAAGGCAAATCCTGGAGCGACAAATCCAGGCGAGGCAAATTCAGGCAAATTCAATCCAGAGAAAGTAAGGCAAGGTAAATCCAGACAAGAAAAGGCAAGGGAAATAAAAACAAGGGAAGGCAACTAAACTCAGGCAAGGCAAGAAAAGAGAAATACAGGAAAGAAAAATTCAGGCAAGACAAGGAAAGGCAAATCCAGACAAGAAAATTCCAGGCAAGGCAAGGCATCGCAAATCCAGGCAAGGCAAATCCGTTCTAGGCAAGCAAGGAAAATCCAGGCAAGAAACGTGAAGGAAATAAATACAAATCCATGCAAGGCAATTCTAGGCAAGACAAGGCAAAACCATGCAAGGCAAGGCACGGCAAATCAAGGCAAGGTGAATCCATGTGAGAAACATCCAGGCAAGCAAATCCAGGCAGTTCAAGTCAAGGCAGATCCAGACAAGGCAGCTGCAGGCAAGGCAAGGCAAGGCAAATCCAGGAAAGAAAAACCGAGGCAATTAAAGGCATGGAAAATTTAGGCAAGACAAATCTGGGCCAGGCAAGGCAAAGCAAATCCAGGCAAGGCAAATCCAGTTTAGGCAAGGCAAGGAAAACCCAGGCAAGGCAAGGCAAGGAAAAAAACCAAATCCATATAAGGCAAGGTGAAGCAAGGCAAGGCAAATCCAGGCAAGGCAAGAAAAATATAGAAAAGGCGAATCCATGCGAGGCAAATCCAGGCAAGGCAAATTCAGGAAAGTCAAGGCAAGACAAATCCAGACAAAAGAAATCCAGGCAAAACAAAAGAAGACAAATCCTGGCAAGGAAAATCCAGACAAGGCAAGGCAATGCAAGGCAAATAAAGTCCAGGTAAATCCAGGCGAGGAATGGCAAGGCAAGGCAAATCCAGGAAAGTCAAATTTGGGCAAGGAAAGGTAAGGCAAATCCAGGCAAGGCAAATTCAGGCAAGGCAAATCCAGACAAGACAAATCTAGTCAAGACAAGGCAAAACAAATTTAGTCAAGACAAGGCAAGGCAAATTCAGGTAAGGCAAATCCAGGCAAGACAATTTTATTCAAGGCAAATCCATGCAAGGAAAGGCAAGAGAAATTCATGCAAGACAAATTTAAGCAAGGCAAATCTCAGCAAAGAAAGGCACGGCAAGGCAAAACAAATCCCAGAAAGGCAAGGAAAGGAAAATCCATGCAAGGTAAATTTAGGCAAGGAAAATTCAGGCAAAGTAAGGCCAGGCAATGCAGGCAAGGCAACACAAGGGAAATACAGGTAAGGCAAATCCAGGCAAGACAAACCCAGTTAAGTGAGTGCAAGGCAAATCCAGGCAAGAAAAATTCAATCAAGGCAAACCCAGGCAAGGCAAGGCAAAGCAAATCCAGGCAAGGGAAATCGAGGCGAGGCAAATTTAGTCAAATCTAATCGAGGCAAAGCAAGGCAAGGCAAATTCAGGCAGGGCAAATCCAGTCAAGACAAGGAAACACAAACCCAGGCAAGTCAAATCCAGGCAAGGCAAGTCCAAGAAAATCCAGACAAGGCAAATTTAGGCAATGCAAGGCAAGGAAAATCCAGGGAAGAAAAATCCAGGCAAGTAAAGGCATGGTAAATTCAGGCAAGGCAAATCCAGGTTAGGCAAGGCAAGGAAACCCTAGGAAAGGCAAGTCAAAAAAGGCAAATCCATGCAAGGCAAGGAGAGGCTAAGCAAATCAAGGAAAATGCAGGAAAGGCAAGGCAAATAAAATATAAGGAAGGAGAATACATGCAAGGCAAATCCAGGCACAGAAAATCCAGGCAAGTCAAGGCAAGGGAAATTCAGCCAAGTCATATCCAAGCAAAATAAAAGAAGGCAAATCCAGGCAAGGAAAGTCCATGCAAGGCAAGGCAAGACAAGGCAAATAAAGTCCAGGCAAATACAGGTGAGGAATGGCAAGGCAAGGCAAATCCAGGCAAGTCAAACTTGGAGAAGTCAAGGTAATGCAAATCCAGGCAAGACAAGTCCAGACAAGGCAAAGCAAGGCTATCCCAGGCAAAGCAAATACAGGCAAGGCAAATTTAGGAGAGAAAAATCGATTAAAGACAAGGCAAGGCAAACTCAGGTAAGGTAAACCCAGGTAAGGCAAATTCAGGTAAGGTAAACCCAGGTAAGGCAAATTTATTCAAGGGAAATCTATGCAAGGCAAATCCAGAGAAGGAAAGGCAAGGCAAATTACAGCAAGGCAAGGCAAGGCAAATGCAGGCAAGACAAATTTAGGCGAGAAAAGGCAAGGTAAGGCAAATTTAGGTGAAGCAAATTCATTTGAGGCAAATTCAGGTAAATCAAATCCAGGCAAAGCAAGGCAAGACAATTCCAGGCAAGGCCAAACAAGAACATTACAGGCAATAAAAATTCAGGCAAGGCAAAAAAAAAGGCAAATACAGAGAAGAAAAATCAAGGCAAGTCAAGTCATGGCAAATCCAGGCAAGGCAAATCTGGGCAAGGCAAAGCAAGACAAATCCGGGCAAGGCAAATCCGAGCTAGGCAATCAAAAAGAATTTAGGAAAGGCAAGGCAAGGAAAAAAAGGCAAATTCTTGCAAGGCAAGGCGAGGCGAGGCAAGGCAATCCATGCATGGTTAGGCGAAACAAATCCAGGCAAGGCGAATTCATGCGAGGAAAATCCAGGCAAGGCAATTCCAGGCAAGTCAAGGGTTGTCAAATTCTGGCAAAGCAAATCTAGGCAAGGCAAGGCAAGGCAAGGCAAGGCAAGACAAATTCAAGAAATGTAAATCCAGGCAAGTCAAGGCCAGGCAAATTTAGGCAAGGCGAATCCAGGTAAGGCCATAAAAGGCAAATCAAAGCAAGGCAAGACAAGTTCAGGCAAGACATGGCAAGGCAAATCCAGGCAAGGCAAGGCAAATCAATTCCAGTCTATGTAAATCCAGGTAAGGCAAAACAAGGTAAATTCTGGCAAGACAAGGCAATAAAAGGAAAGGCAAATACATGCAAATCAAAGCAAATCATAACCAGGCAAGGCCAGTCAAGGCAAATTCAGGTAAAATAATGCAAGGCATATCCAGGAAAGGCAAACCAGGTATGACAAAACAATGTAAAGCACATCCAGGAAATGCAAATCCAGGCAAGGCAAAGCAAAACAAATTCAGGCAAGGCATATGCAGGCAAGGCAAATCCAGGCAAGGCTAAGCAGGCCTAGCAAAAAAAAGGCAAATCCATTCAAGGCAAGGCGAGGCAAGACAAGGCAAATTAAATACAGGCAAGGCAAGGGAATGGAAGGAAAGGCACAGCAAGGCAAAACAAATAAGGCAAATCAATCTAGGCAAGGAAAGGAAAGGCATATCCAGGCAAGAAAAATCCAGAAATGGCGAGGCAAGGGTAATCCAGGCAGGGGAAATTCAGGCAAGGCAAGAAAAATCCAGGCAAGGAAAATGCAGGCAGGGCAAGGCAAGGCAAATTCAGGTAAGGCAAATCCAGGCAAGCAAAAGAAGAAATATCCAGGCAGGGCAAATCTAGGCAAGGCAAATTCAGCAAATCAATCAAGGCAAGGAAAGCAAAGGCAAATCCAGGAAAGAAAACTTCAGAAAAGGGGAGGCGAGCCAAATTTAGGCAAGGCAAATCCATGCTAGGCAAGGCAATGGAAATCCAAGTAAGGCAAATCCAGGCATGGCAACGGAAGTCAAATCCAAGCACGGCAAGTCAAAGGAAATCCATGCAAGGAAACACAAGGAAACGCAAGGCAAAGAAAAGTATATCAAGGCAAGCAAGGCAAGGCAAATCCAGGCAAGACTAATCCAGGCAAAGCTAGGCAAGACAAATGCATGCAAGGCAAATCCAGGCAAGGCCAGGAAAGAGAAATCCAGGCTAGGCAAATCCATTCAAAACAAGGCAAGGCAAATCCAGGCAGGGCAAATCCATTCAGGGCAAATTTAGGCAAGGGAAATCCAGGGAAGGCAAATCTAGGTAAGGTAAATCCAGGCAAGGCAAATTCACACAATGCAAATCCAGGCAATGCAAATCCAGGTAAAGAAAAAGACGGAAAATCCAGAAAAATTAAATCCAGGAAAGATAAGGCAAGGCAAATCCAGGAAAGGCAAATCCAGGAAAGGCAAATCCAGGCCAGGCAAGGAAAATAAATTTCAGGCAAGGCAAGTAAGGCAAATCCAGAGAAGCCAAAACCAGGCAAGGCAAGGCTAGGCAAATCCAGGCAAGACAAACGCAGGCAAGGCAAGGAAAGGCAAATTCAGGGAAGGTAAATACGGGCTAGGCAATGCAAGGCCAATCCAGGCAAGGCAAGTCTAGGTAAGGCATATACAGGCAAGGGAAATCAAGGCAAGGCAAATACAGGATAGGAAAATCCAGGTAAGGTAAACCAAGGCAAATCTAATCCAGGCAAAGTAATTCCAGGCAAAGCAAATCCAGGTAAATCAAATCCAGAAAAGCCAAAGCCAAACAAATCCAGGTAAGGTAAATCTAGTCAAGGCAAGGCAAGTCAAGTCAAGCCAAGGGAAATCCAGGTAAGAATAATCCAGGCAAAGCAAGACAAGGCAAATCCAGGAAAGACTAATCCAGGCAAGGCAATGCAAGGCAAATACAAGAAAGACAAATATGGGCTTGGCAAGGTAAGGCAAATCCAGGCAAAGCATATTTAGGCAAGGCAAATCCACACAAGGCAAATATAGGCAGGCCAACCCAAGGCAAATGCAGGAAAGGCTAGGCAAAGAAAGGAAAGGCAAATCCAGGCATGGCAAGGCAATGCAAATCCAGGCAAGTCAAGGCAAGGCAAATGTATGCAAGTCAAATCCAGGCAACGCCAATCTAGGCATGGGAAATACAGAAAAAGTAAATCCCAGCAAAGCAAATCCAGGCAATGCAAAGCCAGGCAAAAAAATTCAGGCAAGAAAAATTTAGGCAAGGCTAATCCAGGCAAGGTAAATATATTCAAGGCAAATCCAGGCAAGGCAAATCCAGGCAAAGGAAGGAAAGAAAAATCCAGAAAAGGCAAATTCAGAAAAGGCAAAGCAAGGCAAATCCAGGCAAGGCAAGGCCAGTCAATTCCAGGCAGGGCAAAACAAGGCAAATCCAGACAAGACAAATCCAGCCAAGACAAGGCTAGGCAAATCCAGGCAAGCCAAGGCAAGGCCAGGCAAGGAAAATCCAGGCAAGGCAAGCCAAGGAAAGGCAATGCAAATCCAGTGCAAGACAAATCAGAGAAAGGCAAATCAAAAAAATTTAGTCAAGGCAAATCAAGGAAATGCAAGACAAGGGAAATTCAGGCAAGACAAATCCAAGCAAGGAAAGGTAAGGCCACTCAAATCCAGGCAATGCAAATCCTGGTAAGGTAATGCAAGGCAAATCCAGGAAAAGCAAGTCAAGGCAAGTAATGAAGAGGCAAATCCAGGCAAGGCAAATCCTTTCAAGGCAAGGAAAGGCAAATCCAGGCAAAGAAAGGCATGGGAAATTCAATGAAGGCAAATGCAGGTAAGAAAAATCCAGGCAAGGCAAATCAAGGCAAGGAAAATCCAGGCAAGGAAAATCCAGGCATGGCAAGGCAAAAAAAAATTTAGGCAAAGCAAATCCAGACAAGACAGGACATGGCAAATTTAGGCATGGCAAAGCCAGGCAAGCAAGGGAAAAAATTCCGGCAGGGCTAATCCAGGCAATACAAATCCAGGCAAAGCAAATCTAGTCAAGGTAAAAAAAAGCAAATACGGGAAGAAGAGGCAAGGCAAATCCGGGAAAAGCAAGGCAAGGCAAATCCAGGTGAGGCAAATCCAGGCAATTAAAAAAAGATAAATCCAGGAAAGGCAAGGCAAATCCAGGTGAGGCAATTCAGAGGCATCAAAATGCAAGTAATTTCCAGGCAAGGGAAGGCACGGCAAATATATGGAAGGCAAATCCAGTCAAGTCAAGGCAACGCAAATCAAGGCAAGACAAATCCAGGCAAGGAAAGGCAAATACAGAAAAGTCAAATATGGGCTAGGCAAGATAAGACAAATCCAGAAAAGTAAGGGAAGGCAAATTCAGATAGGGCAAATACAGGCAATTCAAATCTAGGCAAGGTATGTCAAGGCAAATCCAGGCATGGTAAGGCAATGAAAGGCAAGGCAAGGCAAATCCAGGAATGTCAAATCCAGGCAAGGCAAGGCAAGGCAAATCCAGGAATGGCAAGTATGGCCTAGGAAAGTCAAGGCAAATCCAGGCAAGTCAAGTCCAGGCAAGGAAAATGCAGGCAAGGAAAATCCAGGGAATTAAATCCAGGCAATGCAAATTTAGGCAAAACCAATCAAGGCAAGAAAAGGCAAGGCAAAATAAATCCAAGCAAGGCAAGGCAAGGCAAAGGCAGGGAAGACAAGGCAAGACAAATCCACGCAAGTAAGGCAAAACAAGGCAAGGCAAATCCAGAAAAGAGAAACCCAGGTGAGGCAAGAAAGGGCAAATACAAAAAGTAAAATGCGAGCAAGGCAAGGCAAGGCAAATCCAGGCAAGGCAAGGGAAGGCAAATCCAGGCAGGGAAAATCCAGGCAAGGGAAATCCTGGGAAGCCAAATCCAAACAAGGTATATCCAGGCAAGGCAAACCCAGGCAAAGCAAATCCAGGCAAGGCAAATCTAGAAATGGTAAGGAAAGGCAAATCCAGGAAAGGCAAATTTAGGTAAGTCAAGGCAAGGCAACTCCAGGCAAAGTAAGGTAAGGCAATTTCAGGCAGGACAAGGTAATGAAAATCCAGGGAAGGCAAATTCAGGCCAGGCCAGGCAAGGCAAGGCAAGGCAATGCAAGGCAAACTAAGGAAGTCAAATCCAGCCAAGACCAGGCAAGGAAAATCCAGAAAAGACAAATACGGGCTAGGCAAGAAGAGGGAAAAGCAGGAAGGCAAGTCCAGAATAGGAAAATCAAAGCAAAGCAAATTCTGGCAAGGCAAATCCAGGCAAGGCAAATTTAGGCAAGGCACAGGAAAACAAATCCAGGCTAGGCAAATCCAGGAAAAGCAAATCCAGGACAGACAATGCAAGGCAAATCCATGTAAAGCAAATTCAGGCAAGTAAATTCCAGGCAAGGAAAGGCAGGGCAAATCCAGGCACGGCAAGGAAAGAAAAATCCAGACAGGGCAAATCCAGGCAAGGCAAATACAGGCAAGGTCAGGCAAGGCAAATACAGGA
Organism: Leontopithecus rosalia; assembly: GCA_028533165.1. Taxonomy (NCBI): domain Eukaryota; kingdom Metazoa; phylum Chordata; class Mammalia; order Primates; family Cebidae; genus Leontopithecus; species Leontopithecus rosalia. Next base: position 14,551 of record JAPYYA010000512.1, on the reverse strand, counting down.
AAGGTAAGGCAAGGCAAGGCAAGGCAAATCTAGGGGCAGCAAGGCAAGATAAATACACACAAGGCAAATCAAGATAAAGCAAGGCAAGGCAAATCCAGGAAAGGTAAATCAGAAAAAGGCAAGTCATGGCAAATCCAGGCAAAGCATGGCAAGGCAAGGCAATGCAAATTCAGGCAACAAAAATACAGGCAAGGCAAGGCAAATCAAGGCAGGACATATCCATGCCAGGAAAATCCTGAGAAGCCAAATGCAGATAAGGTGAATCCAGACAAGACAAATCCAGGCAAAATAAATCCAGGCAAGGAAAATCCAGGCAAGGAAAGTCAAGGCAACTCCAGGCAAGGCAAATTCAGGAAAGGCAAGGCAAGGCAAATCCAGGCAAGGCAAGGCCAGTAAATTCCAGGCAAGGAAAAGCAAGACAAATCCAGTGATGGCAAATCCAGGCAAGGCAAATCCAGGCAAGGCCAGGTAAGGCAAATCTAGGCAAGGCAAGGCAAATCATGGGATGGCAAGGCAAGGCAAATCCAGTCAATTTAAATTAGGAAAAGGCAAGTTATGGCAAATCCAGGCAAATCAAGGCAAGGCAAGGCAATGCAAATCCAGGCAACAATAAATCAGGCAAGGCAAGGCAAGGCAAATCTAGGCAAATCTAGGCAGGGCAAATCCAGACGAGAAAAATCCTGAGAACCAAATACAGATAAGGCAAATCTAGGCAAGGCAAATCCAAGCAAATTAACACAGGCAAGACAAATCCAGGCAAGGAAAATCAAAGCAAATACAGGCTGAGCAAATTCAGGACAGGCAAGGCAATTCAGGCAAGACCAGGCCAGTCAATTCCAGGCAGGGAAAGGCGAGACAAATCCAGACAAGGCAAACCCAGCCAAGGCAAGAAAAGGCAAATCCAGGCAAGGCAAGGCAAAACAAGGCAAAACAAATTCAGGCAATGCAAGGCAAAGCAAGAAAATCCAGTCAAGGCAAATCCAGGAAATCAAAACAAGGGAAATCCAGGCAAAACAAATTCAGGCAAGGAAAGGAAAGGCCAGGCAAATTCTGACAATGCAAACCCAAGTAAGGCAAGGCAAGGCAAATCCAGGCAAGCAAGGAAAGGAAAATTCAGGCCTCAAGACAAATCCAGGCAAGGCAAAGCAAGAAAATCAAGGCATGGCAAATCCAGAAAATGCAAGACAAGGGAAATCCAGGGATGATAAATCCAGGCAAGGAAAGATTAGCCCAGGCAAATCCAGGCAATGCAAATCCTGGTAATGCAAGGAAAGGAAAATTCAGGCTAGGCAAATCCAGGCAAAGCAAGGCAAGGCAAGGCAAATCCAGCCGAGGCAAATCCAGGCAAGAAAATCTAGCAAGGCAAATCCTTTCAAGGCAAGGCAAGGCAAACCCAGGCAAGAAAAATCCAGGCAAGGCAAATCCAGGCAAGAAATATCTAGGCGTGGTAAGGTAAAAATAATCTAGGCAAGGCAAATCAAGGCAAGCAGGGAAAGGAAAATCCAGGCAGGGTAAATCCAGGCAAGGCAAATCCAGGCAAATCAATCCAGAAAAGCAAAGGAAAGGCAAATCTAGGCAAGAAAAATCCAGGAAAGGCGAGGCAATTGAAATTCAGGCAAGGTAAGGCAAGGTAAGGCAAGGTAAATCCAGTCAAAGGAAGGCAAGGCAAATCCAGACAAGGCAAGGCAATGCAAATCCAGGCAAGGCAAGACAAGGCAAATCCAGGCACGGCAAATCCAGTCCAGAAAAATCCTGAGAAGCCAAATACAGATAAGGTAAATGTAGGAAAGAAAAATAAAGGCAAAGTAAATCCAGGAAAAGAAATCCAGGCAAGAAAAGTCAAGGCAAATCCAGGCAAGACAAGTGCAGGAAAGGCAAGGCAAGACAAATCCAGGCAAGACAAGGCCAGTCAATTACAGGCAGGGCAAGGCAAGGCAAATCTAGTGAAGGCAAATCCATGCAAGGCAACACAAGGCAAATCCAGGCATGCTAAGGCAAGGTAAGGTAAGGCAAGGCAAGGCAAATTCAGGCAAGACAAACCCAGGCAAGGCAAAGCAGGAAAATTAAGGCAAGCCAAATCCAGAAAATGCAAGACAAGGGAAATCCATACAAGACATATTCAGGTAAGGTAAGGCAAGGCAAGGCAAATCCAGGCAAGCCAAGGCAAATTCAGGCAGGGAAAACCCAGGCCAGGATAATCCTATGTAGCAATAAAAGATTAGGTAAATTGAGGCAAGACAAATACAGGCAAAGTAAGTACAGGCAAGGCAAATCCAGGCAAGGAAAATTAAGGCAAATCCAGGCAAGGTAAATTCAGTAAAGGCAAGGCAAGACAAATCCAGCTAAGGCAAGGCCAGTGAATTCCAGGCAGGGCAGGGCAAGGCAAGGCAAATCCAGGTAAGACAAATCCAGCCAAGGCACGGCAAGGCAAATCCAGACAAGGTAAGGCAAGACAAAGCAAGACAAGGCAAGGCAAATACAGGCAAGACAAATCCAGGCAAGGCAAAGCAAGAAAATCAAGGCAAGGCAAATCCAGAAAATGCAAGACAAGGGAAATCCTGGCAAGACCAATTTAGGCTAGGAAAGTTAAGGCCAGGCAAATCCAGGCAATGGAAATCCAGGTAAGGTAAATCCAGGCAAAGCAAGGCAAGGCAAATCCAGGCGAGGCAAATCCAGGCAAGGGAAATCCAAGAAGGCAAATCCATTCAAGGCAAGGCAAGGCAAATCCAGATAAAGAAATTTATGGAAAATCCAAAGAAGGCAAATCCAGGTAAGGAAAATCCACGCAAGGCAAATCAAAGCAAGACAAATCTAGGCAGGGGAAATGCAGGCACAGTAAGGCAAAAAAAAAGCCAGGCAAGGCAAATCCAGGCAAGTCAAAACATGGAAAATCCAGGAAAGGAAAACCCAGGCAAGTAAGAGAAAGAAAATCCAGGAGAGGAAAATCCAGGCAAGACACATCCAGGCAAATCAATCCAGGCAAGAAAAAGGAAGGCAAATCTAGGCAAGAAAAATGCAGGAAAGTCGAGTCAAGGCTAATTCAGGCAAGGCAAATATCTGTAAGGCAAGAAAGACAAATAAAGGCTAGAAAAATCCAGGCAAAGCAAGCAAAGGCAAATCCAGGCAGGGCAAATTCAGGCAAGGCACATCCAGGGAAGGCAAATCCAGGTAAGATAAATCTAGGCAAGACAAATCCAGAAAAAGAAAATCCAGTCAAGGAAAATCCAGGCAAGGTAATGAAAGGCAAATCCAGAAAAAAACAAAGCAAGGCATATCCAGATAAGGCAAATTCAGGCAAGGAAACGCATGTAAATTGCATGCAAGGAAAAGCAAGTCAAGGATAATCCAGGGAAGGCAAATCCAGGCAAGAAAAATGCAGGAAAGTCGAGTCAAGGCAAATTTAGGCAAGACAAATTCACGCAATGCAAGGCAAGGGAAATACTCAATAGTCAAATACAAGCTAGACAATGTAAGGCAAATCCAGGCAAGGCAAGGGAAGGCAAATCCAGGCAGGGCAACTCCAGGTAAGAAAAATCCAGGCAAAACAAGGCAAGGCAAATCCAGGGAAGAAAAATCCAACAAAGGTGAGGCAAGGTAAATTCAGTCAAAACAAATCCAGGCAAGGCAAGAAAGGTAAATCCAGGAAAATCAAGAAAAGGCAAATTCAGCCTATGCAAGGCAAGTCAAATCCAAGTAAGGCAAATCCATGCAAAGCAAGGCAAAGCAAATTCAGGTAAGGCAACACAAGGCAAGGTAAGGCACAGCAAGGCAAGGAAAAAAAAGGCAAATCAATCTAGACAAGGGAAGGGAAGGCCTATCCAGGCAAGAAAAATCCAGGAATGGCAAGGCAAGGCAAAGCTAGGCAAGGCAAATCCAGATAAAGCAAATCCAGGCAAAACAAATCCAGGTAAGGTAAGAAAACGAATATCAAGGAAAAACAACGCAAGGCAAATCCAGGTTAAGCAATTCAGGTAAGGAAATGCAAATATAGGCAAAGCAAGTCAAGGAAAATCCAGAAAAGGCAAATCCAGGCATGGCACGGCAAGGCAAATTTATGCAAGACAAATTCAGGCAATATAAGGCAAGGCAAATACCAAAAGTCACATACAAGTTCGGCAAGGCAAGCTAAATCCACGCAAGGCAAGGGAAGGCAAATCCAGGCAGGTCAAATCCAGGCAAGACAAGGCAACGCAAATCCATGCAAGAGAATTCCAAGAAAGGCGAAGTAAGGAAAAACCAGGCAAGGCAAATCCACAAAAAACAAGGAAAGGGAAATCCAGGCAAAGGAAGGCAAGGAAAATTCGGGCTAGGCAATGCCAGGCAAATCCAAGTAAGGTTAATCTAGGCAACACAAGGCAAAGAAAATTGAGGCAAGTCCAGGCAAGGCACGGCAAGGCAAGGAAAAACAAGGCAAATCAATTTACACAAAGAAAGGGATGGCATATCCTGGCAAGAAAAATCCAGGAATGGCGAGGCAAGGCAAATCCAGGCAACGGAAATTTAGGCAAGGTGAGTCAAATCTAGGCAATGCAAATCCTGGTAAAACAAATCCAGGCAAGTAAAAGAAGAAACATCCAGGCAGGGCAAATGCAGGTAAGGCAAATCCAGCAAATCAATCCAGGGAAGGAAAGGGAAGGCAAATCCAGTAAAGAAAAATTCAGGAAAGGTGAGGCAAGGCAAATCCAGGCATGACAAATCCAGCCAAGGAAAAGCAAGGCAAATCCAGGCAACCAAGGCAAGGCAAAACAAGGAAAATTCAGGCAAGGCAAGGTAAGAAAATGCAAGGCAAATCCAGGCAAGTTAAGTCCAGGCAATGCAAAGCAAGCAAATCAAGGCAAGGCAAATCCAGAGAAGGGAAGACAAAGGAAATCCAGACAAGACAAATCCATACAAGAAAAGGCAAGGCCAGGCAAACCCTGACAATGCAAATCCAGGGAAAGCAAGACAAGACAAATCCAGGAAAGACAAATCCAGGCATGGAAATGCAAGGCAAATACAAGAAAGGCAAATATGGTCTACGCAAGGCAGGCAAGCCCAGGCAAAGCATATCCAGGCAAGGAAAATCTAGGCAAGCAAAGGCAGGGCAAATGCAGGATAGGCAAGGCCAAGAAAGAAAAAGCAAATTCAGGAAAGGCAAGGAAGGCAAACCCAGGAAAGGCAAATCCAGGCCAGGCAAAAGAAGTAAATTTCAGGCAAGGAAAATCAAGACAAATTGAGAAAAAAACAAAATCAGGCAAGGCAAGGCATAGAAAATCTATGCAAGGTAAAGCAAGGCAAATCTAGGCAGGGCAAATCCCGACAAGGCAAATACAGAAAAGAAAAATCCAGGTAAGGTAAAAAAAGACAAGACAAATCCAGGCAAAGTAAATCCAGGCAAGACAAATACAGGCATGGCAATTCCAGAAAAGCCAAAGCAAGGTAATCCAGGCAAGGGAAATCCAGGCAAGGCAAGTCAATTCAAAGCAAGGCAAGGCAAGGGAAATCCAGGGAAGGGAAATCCCGGCAAAGTAATACAAGGAAAATCCAGGAAAGACAAATCCAGGCAAGGCAATGCAAGGCAAATACAAGAAAGGCATGTCCAGGCAAGGCTAGTCAAAACAGGGCAAATCCAGGCAAGGCAAATCCAGGAACGACAAGGAAAGAAAAATTCAGGCAAAGCAAATCCAGGCAAGCAAGGGAAGAAAAATCCAGGCAGGGCAAATTCAGGCAAGGCAAATTCAGCAAATCAACCGAGGCAAAGAGAAAAGAGGCAAATCCAGGCAAGAAAATTCATGAAAGGCGAGGCAAGGCAAATCCAGGCAAGCAAAGGCAAGACAAGGTGAGTTAAATCCAGAAAAGGCAAGGCACAATAAGGCAAGGAAAATTCAGGCGAGATAAATCCAGGCAATGCAAAGCAAGCAAATCAAGGTAATACAAATCCAGGAAAGGCAAGACAAGGTAAATCCAGGCAAGACAAATCCAGGAAAGAAAAAGCAAGACCAGAAAAATCCTGGCAATGCAAATTTGGGTAAGGCAAGGCAAGGCAAATCCAGACAAGGCAAGGCAAGGCAAATCCAGGCAAGAAAAGGTGAGGCAAATTCAAGTAAGGCAAATCCAGCAAGGAAAGACAATGCAAATCCAGGCAAGTCAAGGCAAGGCACGGCAAGGAAAAACAAACAAGGCAAATCAATCGAGGCAAGGAAAGGGAAGGCATATCCAGGCAAGAAAAATTCAAGAATGGCGAAGCAAGGCAAATCCAACCAAGGAAAATTCAGGCAAGGCAAGGCAAATCCAGTCAAGGCAAATCCAGGCAAGGCAAGGCAAGGCAATTCCAGGTAAGGCAAATCCAGACAAGAAAAAGAATGAATATTCACGCAGAGAAAATCCAGGTCAGGCAAATTTAGCAAATCAATCAAGTCAAGGAAAGGGAAGACAAATCTAGGCAAGAAATTTCCAGAAAAGGCGAGGCAAGGCGAATCCAGTTGAGGAAATTCCAGGCATGGCTAGGAAAGGCAAATCCAGGCAAAGCAAGGCAAGGAAAATCCAGTAGGCAAAGGGAATCGAAGTAAGGCAAATCCAGGAAAGGCAAGGCAAGGCAAGTCCAGGCAAGGCAAATTCAGGCAAGGCAAGGAAAGACAAATAAGGGCAAGGCAAGGCAAATCCAGGCAGGGCAAATCCAGGCTAGGCAAATCCAGAAAAGGCAAATCTAGGTCAGGTATATTCAGGCAAGGGAAATCCAGGCAAAGCAAATCCAGACAATGTAAATCCAGGTAAAGTAAAAGAAGGCAAATCCAAAAAAAATAAAAATCCAGGCAATGCAAGGAAAGGAAAGGCAAGGCAAGGCAAGGCAAATCCAGGCAAGACAAGGCAAGGCAAGGCAAATCCACGAAAGGCAAATATGGCTAGGCAATGCAAGGCCAATACAGGCAAGGCAAGTCCAGGCATGTCAAATCCAGGAAAGGCAAGGGAAATCCAAGCAAGGCAAGGCAAAAAAATTCAGGTAAGGCAAATCCAGGCAAGGTAAGGCAAGGCAAATCAAGGCAAGCAAAAGAAGGAATATCCAGGCAAGGCAAATCCAGGCAAGGCAAATCCAGCAAGTCAATCAAAGCAAGGAAAGAAAAGGTAAATCCATGCAGTAAAATTCCAGAACAAGCGAGACAACACGAATCCAGGCAAGGAAAATACAGACAATGCTAGGGAAGGCAAATCCAGGCAAAGCAAGGGAAGCCAAATCCAGGCTAGGCAAGGCAAAGGAAATTCAAGTAAGTCAAATCGAGGCAAGGCAAGGAAAGTTAAATCCAGGCACAACAAGGCAACGGAAATCCAGGCAAAGCAAGCCAAGGCAAATCAAGGCAAGCAGGGCAAATCAAGTGGAGGCAAGGCAAATTCAGGCAAGGCAAGGGAAGACAAATCCAGGCTAGGCAAATCCAGGCAAGGCAAGGCAAGGCAAATCCCAGCAGGGCAAATCCATACAGGGCAAATCCAGGCAAGGCAAATCCAGGGAAGGAAAAGCCAGGTAAGGTAAATTCAGGTAAGGGAAATTTAGACAAAGCAAATCCAAACAATGAAAATTCAGGTAACATCAAAGAAGGCAAATCCAGAAAAAACAAATCCAGGAAAGGCAAGTCAAGGCAAATACAGGCAAGGAATTTCCAGGCAAGGCAAGGCAAGTCCAGGCAAGGGAAATCCAGGCAAGGCAAGGCAAATCCAGGCAAGGCAAGGCAAGGAAAATTCAGGTAAAACAAATCCAGGCAAGCAAAAGAAGGAATATCCAGGCAGGGCAAATCCAGACATGGCAAATTCAGAAAATCAATCAAGGAAAGGAAAGGGAAAGCAAGTACAGGCAGGAAAATTTCAGAAAAGGCGAGGCAAGGTGAATCCAGGCAAGGAAAATTCCGGCAAGGCTAGGGAAGGCGAATCCAGGCAAAGCAAGACAGAGCAAATCCAGGCTACTCCAGGCAAAGGAAATCCAAGTAAGGCAAATCCAGGCAAGGCAAGGAAAGTCAAATCCAGCCAAGGCAAGGCAATACAAATCCAGGCAAGGCAAGGCAAATCAAGGCAAGCAAGGCAAAGCAAATGTAGGCAAGGAAAATTCAGGCAAGGCAATAAAAGACAAATCAGGGCAAGGCAAGACAAGGCAAATCCAGGCAGGGCAAATACATGCAGGGCCAATCCAGGCAAGGCAAATCCAGGTAAGGTATATCAAGGCAAGGGAAAACCAGGCAAAGCAAATCCAGACAATGTAACGCCTGGTAAAGGAAAAGAAGGCAAATACAAAAAAAAAAAAAAGCAAATCCAGGAAAGGCAAGGCAAGGCAAATCTAGTCAAGGCAAATCCAGTCCAGGCCAAAAAAGTAAATTCCAGGCAAGGCAAGGCAAGGCAAATCCAGAGAAGTCAAAACCAGGCAAGGCAACTCCAGGCAAAACAAAAAAAGGGAAGGCAAGGCAAATCCAAGAAAGGCTAATAAGGGTTAGGCAATGCAAGACCAATCCAGGCAAGTCAAGTCCAGGCAGTACAATTTCAGGCAAGGAAAACCCAGGCAAGGCAAATCCAGGCAAGGCAAGGGAAATCCAAGCAAGGCAAGGAAAAGCAAATTCAGGCAAGAAATATCCAGGCAAGGCAAGGCAAGGCAAATCCAAGAAAGGCAAGGGAAATCCAAGCAAGGCAAGGCAAAGCAAATTCAGACAAGGGAAATCCAGGCATGGCAAGGCAAGACAAATTCAAGCAAGGCAAATCCGGGAAAGGTATACCAAGGCAAATCCAGTCAGGGCAAATCCCGACAAGGCAAATACAGGAAAGGAAAATTCGGGTAAGGTAAACAAAAGCAAGGCAAATCTAGGCAAAGCAAATTCAGGCAAGTCAAATTCAGGCAAGACAAATCTAGAAAAGCCAAAGCAATTCAAATCCAGGCAAGGCAAGTTAATTCAAGGCAAGGTAAGGCAAGGGAAATCCAGGGAAGGCAAATCCCAGCAAAACAAGACAAGGCAAATCCAGAAAAAACAAATCCAGGCAAGGCAATGCAAGACAAATACAGGAAAGCCAAATATGGGCCAGGCGAGGCAAGGCAAATCCAGGTAAGGCAAATCCAGGCAAGCAAAGAAAGAATATCCAGGCAGGGCAAAGCCAGGCAAGGCAAATCCAGCAAATCAATCAAGGCAAGAAAATGGAAAGCAAATCCAGCAAGAAAATTCTAGAAAAGGCGAGGCAAGGCGAATACAGGCAAGGAAAATCCAGGCAAGGCTAGAAAAGGCAAATTTAGGCAAAGCAAGGCAAGGCAAATCCAGGATAGGCAAGGCAAAGAAAATCCAAGTAAGGCAAATCCATGCAAGGCATGAAAGTCAAATCCAGGCAAGGAAAGGCAATTCCAATCCAGGCAAGGAAAGACAGGGAAAGTCAAGGCAAATCAAGGCAAGCAAGGCAAAGCAAATCCAGGCAATGCAAATTCAGGCAACGCAAGGAAAGAAAAATCCATGCTATGCAAATCCAGGTAAGGCAAAGCAAGGCAAATCCAGGCAGACCAAATTCAGGCATGGCAAATCCAGGGAAGGCAAATCCAGGGAAGGTAAATCCAGACGAGGGAAATCCAGGTAACAAAAGGCAAATCCAAGAAAGGCAAGACAATGCAAATCCAGGCAAGGCAAATCCTGACCATGCAAAAAAAAGTAAATTTCAGGCAAGGCAGGGCAAGGCAAATCCAGAGAAGGCAAAACCAGACAAGGCAAAGCAAAATAAATAAAGGCAAGGCAATGCAAGGCAAATCCACAAAAGGCAAATACGGGCTAGGCAATGCAAGACCAATCCAGGCAAGGAAAACCCAGGCAAGGCAAATCCATACAAGGCAAATCCAGGCACGGCAAGGCAAGGCAAATACAGGCAAGGTAAAGCAAGGCAAATCCAGGCAGGGCAAATCCCCACAAGGTAAATACAGGAAAGGTAAATCCAGGTAAGGTAAACCAAAGCAAGGCAAATCCAGGCAAGGCAAATTCAGGCAAGGCAAATCCAGAAAAGCCAAAGCAAGGCAAATCCAGGCAAGGAAAATACAGGCAAGAAAAGGCAAGTCAATTCAAATCAAGGTAAGGCAAGGGAAATCCAGAAAAGGCAAATCCCAGCAATGCAAGACAAGGCAAATTCAGGAAAGACAAATCCAGGCAAGGCAATGCAATGCCAACACAATAAAGGCAAATACGGTCTAAGCAAGGAAACGCATATCCAGGCAAAGCATGTCCAGGCAAGGCAAATCAAGGCAAGGCAAATCCAGGCAAGACAAGGCAAAAAAATCCAGGCAGGGCATATCAATGCAGGGCAAATCCAGGAAAGGCAAATCCAGGGAAAGCAAATCCAGGTCAGGTAAATCCAGGCAAGGAAAATCCAGGCAAAGCAAATCCAGACAATGTAAACCTGAGTAAAGAAAACGACGGCAAATTCAGGAAAAACAAATCTAGGATAGGCAAGGCAAGGCAAATTCAGGCAAGGCAAATCCAGGCAAGACAAAGCAAGGCAAATCTAGGCAAGGCAAACCCAGGCAAGGCAAGGCAAGGCAAGGCAAATCCAGGGAAGGCAAGGGAAGTTACGACAAGGCAAATACAGGCGAGATAAATCCAAGAAATGAAAAGCAAGCAAATCAAGGCAAGGAAAATCCAGGAAAGGCAAGACAAGGGAAATCCAGGCAATAAGAACCAGGTAAGAAAAAGCAAGACCAGGAAAATCCTGGCAATGCATATCCGGGGAAGGCAAGGCAATGCAAATCCAGGCAAGACAAGGAAAGGCAAATCCAGTCAAGAAAGGCAAGGCAAATCCAGACAAAACAAATAAAGGCAAGGCAAGAAAAGACAAATCCACGAAAGGCAAATACGGGCTAGGCAATGTAAGGTCTATACAGGCAAGGCAATGCCAGGCAGGCCAAATCCAGGCAAGAAAAACCCAGGCAAGGCAAATCCAGGCAAGGCAAATACAGAGAAGGCAAGGGAAATCCAAGCATAGCAAGGCAAAGCAAATTCAGGCAAGGCATATCCAGGCAAGGCAATGCAAGGCATATCCAGGCAAGGCAAATCCAGTCATGGTAAAGCAAGGGAAATCCAGGTAGGGCAAATCCTGACAAGGCAAATATGGGAAACAATAATTCAGTTAGGGTAAACCAAGGCAAGGCAAATTCAGGCAAAGCAAATCCAGCCACCTCAAATTCAGGCAAGGGAAATTTTGAAAAGCCAAAACAAGACAAATCTAGGCAAGGTAAATCCAGGCAAGGAAAGGCAAGGCAATTAAAGGCAAGCCATATGCAAGCAAGGCAAGGCAAGACAAATCCAGGCAGGGCAAATCCAGGCAAAAAAAAAATTCTGGGCATCCAAATCCAGATAAGGTAAATCCAGGAAGGGCAAATCCAGGCAAGGCAAGGCAAGGCAAATCCAAGCAAGGTAAATCCAGGCAAGGCAAGGCGAGTCTATTCCAGGCAAGGAAAGGCAAGACAAGGCAAATACAGGGAAGGCAAATCCAGGAAAAGCAAGGCAAGGCAAATCCAGGCAAGGCAAGGAAAGGCTAATCCAGGCATGGGGAATCCAAGGAAGGCAAATCAGGGAAGGCAAATTCACACAAGGCACAGCCAGGCATGAAAAATGCAAACAAGGCATATTTCGACAAGGCAAATTCAGGCAAAGGAAAGCAAGGCAAATCCAGGCGAGGCAAGGCACAGAAATGAAAATCCAGGCAAGGCAAATTAAGAAAATGTTTGGCAAGACAAATCCAGGTAAGACAAATACTGGCAAGGGCAATCCAGGCAAGACAAAACCAGGCAAGGCAAGGCAAGTCAAATCCAGGTAAGGCAAAGCAAGTCAATTCAGTGAAAGCAAGGCATGGCAAATACAGGAAAGAAAAATTCAAGCAAGGAAAGGGAAATCAGGGCAAATCCAGGCATGACAAATCCGGGCAATTCACATCCAGGCAAGGCAAATCCCGGCAAGGCCAATCCCTTCAAGGCAAGGCATGGCAAATCCAGGCAAAGCAAGACCTGGAAAATCCAAACAAGGCAAATTCAGGTAAGAAAATCCCAGGCAATGAAAATCAAGGCAAGGCAAATTCAGGTAAGAAAAATCCAGGCAAGGCACAGCAAGGAAAATTCATGCAAGGCAAATTCAGGCAACCAAGGAAAGGAAACTCCAGGAAGGGCATATCCAGGCAAGGCAAATCCAGGCAAATCAATACAGGCAAGGAAAGGGAAGGCAAATCCAGGCAAGGCAAAGCAAGAAAAATTCGGGCAAAGCAAGGAAAGGCAAATCCAGGCTAGTCAAATCCAGTTATGGCAAGGCAAGGCAAATTCGGGCAGGGGAAATTTAGGCAAGGCAAATCCAGGTAAGGTAAATCAAGGCAAGGCAAATACAGAAAAAGCAAATTCAGGCAAACCAAATCCAGGCAAGGTAACTTTAGGCAAGGAAAGACAAGGCAAATCCAGGGAAGGCAAGACCAGTCAAATTCAGGCAAGGCAAATCCAGGGAAGGCAAGACCAGTCAAATTCAGGCAAGGGAAACCCAGCTAAGGCAAGCAAGCCAAATCGAGGCAAGGTAAATCCAGATAATGCAGAACAAGCACATCCAGATAAGACAAATCCAGGAAATGCAAGGCAAGGCAAATCCAAACAAGACAAATTCAGGTAAGGCAAGGTAAGGCAAACCCAGGCAAGGCAAGGCAGGGCTAATCCAGGCAAGGATAATTCAGGCAAAACAAGGCAAGGCAAATCCAGTCAAAGCAAGGCAAGGCAAATTTAGGCAAGGCAAATCCAGGTAAGCCAAATCCAGGAAAGGCAAGGCAAGGCAAGGCAAATCCAGGTAAGGAAAGGCAAGCCAAATTTAGGCAAGGCAAGGCAAGGCCAATCCAGGCAAGCCATGTCAATGCAAATCCATGAAAGGCAAATCGAGGCAAGGCAAGGCAAGCCAAATTCAGGCAAGAAAAATCCAGGCAATGCAAGCGAAGGCAAATTCAGGCAAAACAAATTCAAGCAAGGCAAGGCAAAGCAAGGCAAAAAAATCCAGGCAAGGCAAATCCAGGCAATGCAAATTCAGGCAAGGCAACACAAGGAAAATCCAGGCAAGGGAAATCCAGGCAAGGCAAATTCAGGCAAGGCAAGGCAAGGCAAATCCAGTCAAGGCAAATTCAGGTAAGGAAAGGAAAGGCAAATCCAGGCAAGACAAGTCAAAGCAAATCCATGAAAGGCAAATCCAGGTAAGACAAAGCAAGCCAAGTCCAGGCAAGGCAAATCCAGACAATGCAAGTGAAGGCAAATCTCAGCAAGAGAAATTCAAGCAAGGCAAGGCAAGCAAGACAAAACAAGTCCACGAAAGGCAAATTCAGGCAGTGCACCACAAGGCAAATCCAGGTAAGGCAAATTCAGGCAAGGCAAGGCAAGGCAAGTCAAGGCAAATCCAAGGAAGTGAAATACAGGCAAGGCAATGCAAGTCTAATCCAGGCAAGGCAAATCCATGAAAGGCAAGGCAGGACAAATCCACACAAGATAAGGCAAAACAAATGTGGCAAGAGAAATTCAGGCAATGGAAAGCAAGGAAAATGCAGTCAAAGAGGGGCAAGGAAAGACTAATTCAGGCAAGGAAAGTCAAGGAAAGGCAAATCCAAAAATAGGTAAGCAAAAGCAAGGCAAATCCAGGCAAGGGAAATCCAGGCAAACCCAGTTAAGGAAAGGCAAATCGAGACAAATCCAGCCAAGGCAAATCAAGAAAAATTCAGGCAAATCCAGGGAAGGCAAGTCAAGGAAATGGAATTCCAGGATAATCCTGGAAAAGCCAATCCAGGCAAATCCAGGTAAGGCAAGGAAATGCAAGGCAGGGCAAATCCAGGCAAATTCCAGCAAGCAGATTCAGGCAAATCCAGAAAAGGCAAATCCAGGCAAATCCAGGCAAGGCAAATCCAGACAGGGCAAGAAAAGGGAAATTCAGGAAAAGCAAGTAAGGGCTAGGAAAGTCCGGGAAAATGTAGGCATAGCAAGTCCAGGTTAGGCAAATCCAGGCAAGGGCAATCCAGGCAATAAATCTAGGCACAGTAAATCCAGGCAAGGAAAATCCAGGCAAATCCAGGGAAGGCAAGTCGAGGAAACGGAATTCCAGGAAAATCCTGGAAACGCCAATTCAGGCAAATCCAGGTTAGGCAAGAAAATGCAAGGCAAGGCAAATCCAGGCAAATCCCAGCAAGCAAATCTAGGCAAATCCAGAAAAGGCAAATCCAGGCAAATCCAGGCAAGGCAAATTCAGACCAGGAAAATCCATACAGGGCAAGAAAAGAGAAATTCAGGAAAGGCAAGTAAGTGCTAGGAAAGGCAAGGCAAATCTAGGCATAACAGGTCCAGGCAAGGGAAATCCAGGCAATAAATCTAGGCAAAATAGATCCAGGCAACGCAAATTCGGGCAAGGCAAATCCAGGCAATGCAAGGCTAGGCAACAAAAATGCAAGCAAGTCAAGGCAAGGCAAGGCAAATCTAGGCAAGGCAAATCCAGGCAAGGAAAGACTAGGCAACAAAAATGCAAGCAAAGCAAGGCAAGGTAAGGCAAATCTAGGCAAGGCAAATCCAGGCAAG
>JAPYYA010005119.1:0-11106 GCA_028533165.1 Leontopithecus rosalia | reverse complement strand
CTTCGACCTCTGATATCCTTTCTTCTGCTTGATCAATTCGGCTATTCAAACTTGTGCATATTTCACTAAGTTCTCATGTTGTATTTTTCAACTCCGTTAGTTCATTTATATTCCTCTCTATATTGTCTATTCTTTTTAGCATTTCATCAAACCTTTTTTCAAAGTTCTTGGTTTCTTTACATTGGGTTAGAACAAGTTCTTTTAACTCCCAGAAGTTTCTTATCATCCACCTTCTGAAGCCTACTTCAGATAATGGGACAGAGTTCTTTTCCATCAGGGCTTGTTCCGTTGCTGATAGGGAACTGCAATCCCCTGTAGAGGGAGAGGGGTTCTGATTTTGGGTATTCTCAGCCTTTTTAGGCTGATTTCTTCCCTTTACTATGAATTTATCCATCTGTCATCTTTACAATTACTGCCTTTCTAATTAGGTTTCTGAGTGGACGCCCAGTTTATTGATTCCCAGTGCTGGAATCCGAGCAACCCACTGTGCCGGCCAAAACAGCAGTGATAAGGCTGATGGTGCTCCTCTGCCTGGTAATCTCTGGTCTGGCTTCCTTCTTGAGTCCTTAACAAGTGGCTCTGCCTTCCTGGAGCTCCAAGCATTAGTCAGTAGGGGAACCAAGCTCGTCCACTCTACACGAAGAGCTGCCGCGCTGAGACACTGGCAAAACTGCTGCACCAGCTACAAGAGTCACGCTGGCGACCCGTGGGGCTCCTCCACTGGGAATCTTCTGGTCCGCAAGTGACAAAAATTCGTCTGAAAGTGTGGTGTCCTCTCGTTCTCTGGGCTTTCACTGGGAGCTACAATCCCAAGCTGTCAGCGATCAGCCATCTTTTGGTGGAGTCTGTTTTGTTTTCCAAAATCATAATTTCTTATTTGAGTTGAGTCACATCTGTTGCTAAGTCTAATGGTTTCCAGTTTAATTTTTTGGAGACATTTTTGAAGTCATAATTATTACTTGCATATTCAGTCTAATTTTTTAAATTTCCAAATGCATTAAATATAATTATTTCAATTATTGACTTCCAATATCTTGTCGTAGCACTAATGGTTAGTCTGTGTATTGTCTATTCTTGTTCTTATTTAAGTTGCCTTATTGTTTTTGTGAGCTCCTAACTCTTGGAAAGTTATGTGTAGATTTTATTGAGGTCTAAGTTGTAATTGTGTTCCTACACAGGAGATGGGTGATTGCTGCTGGCAGATTCTTGCAGACAATACAATTCCCATTATTACATTGCAATATATTCATAATTTAAAAATGTAATGACAAGCAAGGGGCATGTATTAGGGCTAAAAACTTGCCTACAGGCTTGCTTGTGTTTACTAAATCTCTTGGGAGACTTTCCTGTCCATTTAGCAATTTTTTTCCAAGCAGTATTTTTTCCTGGAAATCTCCTCAGCAGTGGGCAAGATTATTTATAATTTATACTTAAATTAATGCTCTGGACCATAGGATACCAACTTTTTGCAGGAGGAAGAGGAGAGCTGGAGTCTCGTAACATAGGTAGATGGACCTGCACCAGTTTTCCCTGAGGCTGTAAAAAAGAAATATGAATTTATTCACTTTATCAAATGCCTTCAAGGTAAATGAAAGTCTCTGTCTATGGTTCCTTCTCTGCATTTTATTTTTATTTGATGTCTGGCCTCACAGTATTAATATTAACATTTAAATAAGTATCTCAAAACATTTAATTTTGAGATACTTATTTCACATATTTTCAGAGATAGGTTGATCAGTATGCCTAATCAAATACTCTCTCAGAATGAGAATTTCCTAATGTTTTATAATCAGCATTCAAACTTCACATCCTTCATAACTTAAATTCCAGGTTCTTTCAAACTTAAAAAAAATGATAACATTTAAAGTTTTAAACAGTGTTATAGACTGAATTGTGTCTTCTAAAATTTATAACCCTGAATATAATTCTATTTTGAGATAGATAATAAGATTGAATTAAATCCCAAAGGTGGGGCTTATGATATCTAAACAGGATTAGTATATGCTGTGGACTACATATTTGTGTCTCCCCAACATTTATGTGCAAAAGTCTTAAGGTTAACATTGCATGGGAGGGTCTGAGGAGGTGAGACCTTCCAGAAAAGATTAAGTCATAAGTACAGAGATCTTGAAGAGCTCTCTTCCTTTTACACCATTTGAGGACACAGACAGAGGTTGGTAGTCTGCAAATTAGAAGACTTTCACCATAACCTGAGTATATTGGCACCCTGATCTTAAATGTCCATCCTCCAGAACTGTGAGATATAAACCAGTTATTTATATGCCACCTAGTCTATAGTACGTTGTCATAGCAGCCAAAGTTGAATAAGATAGTGTTCTTATAAGAAGAGAGAAGAGAGAGCTTGTTCTTATCTCTCTTGCTACTGAGACACAGTGAGAATATATCATTCTACAAGCCAAGGAAAGAATGGTTACTTGAAACAGAATCAGCTGGCACCTCAATCTTAGACTTTCTGGCCTCCAAAACTGTAAGAAATAAATTTCTGTTGTTTAGGCCACCCAGTCTATGATATTTTATTATGAAAACCTGAACAGACTAATACAGATTTTAGCTATTTGTTGCTGCTGTAACAAATAAGTAAACATATAGAGGCTACTTTGGATCTGGGTTGAAGCTAGAAAGGTTTGAGGTGAAAGTTTGAAATGTGAATTTTAAGGATAATACCACTGAGGGCTCAGATGTAAATGAGAAACATGGTTTTGGTAACTGGAGGAAAGTGAACCCTTGTTATAGAGCAGCAAATAACTTGGTTGAACAATGGTATACTATATTATAATGTTAAAGTAAACTAAATATGGCCTGAGAAGGACTCTGAACTTTTGTATTCAAATCCTTGTGAATAAATCATAACCTAACTTAATAGGTAGACAAGATTGAAAATCTAACTTGGGATTATGTGTCGACAGAATCCCAGTATCCATACTTGAACCACTTGTACACTACTGAGTGTTGAAACTGTGTTCAAATAAGAAAAATGTCAATCTGTAACCCACCTAGCTATTTCTGTACTTCACTTCGATTTATGCACATCATTTTACATGTTTTGCCTATAAATTTGTTCTGACCATGAATTACCCCAGGAATCTCTCTGAATCTGCTGTGCTTCTGAGGGCTGCCTGATTCAGAAATCATTCAATGCTCACTTAAACTCTTTTAAATTTAATTTGGCTGCAGTTTTTCTTCCAACAAATGGTGTCAGAAGTGTGATCTGATGAAGAGCTCTTAACGACCCCCAGGAGCACCTGGTGAACAAGCAAGTTACCTGCAAGGACCCACTTGTGTTCTTTAATCTCTCAGAATGGCTGGGAATCAGGATAAATTCTCCCATGGATTTCAGAGCTCCATGGATTTGTGTTTTGAGCTCTCTGGATTTTTTTGAAAAAGTTTCTGTTCCAAACTGGTTTTGGAAGTCACAACAGAAACTAGACTGGAGCTGGGTGTGGTGGCTAATGTCTGTAATCCCAGCACTTTGGGAGACCGAGGTGAGTGAATCAAGAGGTCAGGAGATTGAGACCATCGTGGCCAACATGGTGAAATGCTGTCTCACTAAAAATACAAAAAATTAGCTGATCATGGTAGTGGGCACCTGTAATCCCAGCTACTGGGAAGCTGAGACAGGAGAATCACTTGCACCTGGGAGGTGGAGGTTGCAGTGAGCCAAGATCACACCACTCCACTCCAGCCTGTTGACTGAGTGAGACTCCATCTAAAAAGAATAAAAAAGTTAAAGAAACTGGACTAGATCTGGAATTGGTAATTGAATTGCTTGGATCAGAGGCCTCTTAAATTTGACTGGGTCAAAAAGAAACCAGTAGTAAATGGTAATATTGTAGGGGTTGTAACAGTTTGCTTTTGAACACAAAAATTCACAGGGATTTCTATGTTCTACTGCTTATTTCACTTTTCTTATCTGCTTCGGTAGGAAAAAATATCATTGGCTAAGTTAATCAGGTAACCTGAGAATATAGCCAATATTTTAAGTTAAAAGGGGATCCTTAATTTCTGCAAAACTAAGTTCCCTCCAGCTTATACATTAGGCCAGGAAAGCAGCAAAGTCTTACATAAATGGCAAAATCTTGCTGAAGATAACTTAAAAGTGGAATGTTTTGAATGAACAATGCACTGGAGTGCAGTAAAAAATGAGGGTTCTCAAATTAGTCTCATCTAGGGATGCTTATTAATATGAAGAAGATTCTAAAACAATTTAGAGATCATGGGAACCATCTGGGGCAAGTTTGAGCCTTGCCTGTTTGGTATTGAGTACTAAGCAGAGTGGCTAATCTCTATTTTTTGTCACACGTATTTTGCTAGAATGGAAAATGTTAATTTGGTTACCCCATGCAATCCCTTGGGCACTACAGTTAAAAGCTGGTTTAATTAAAAGTGGATATTCAAGCCCTAACAGCCTGGAGCCTCTTGGGGAAAAAAACAGGGGAGACACCGCAGGTCTAGTTTTCAGAAAAACCTGTTTTCTGGCTGGGCGCGGTGGCTCAAGCCTGTAATCCCAGCACTTTGGGAGGCCGAGGCGGGTGGATCACGAGGTCAAGAAATTGAGACCATCCTGGTCAACATGGTGAAACCCCGTCTCTACTAAAAATACAAAAAAAAGGTTAGCTGGGCATAGTGGCGCGAGCCTGTAATCCCAGCTACTCAGGAGGCTGAGGCAGGAGAATTGCTTGAACCCAGGAGGTGGAGGTTGCTGTGAGCCGAGATTGCGCCATTGCACTCCAGATTGGGTAACGAGCGAAACTTCGCCTCAAAAAACAAAAACAAAAACCTGTTTTCCTCATGAAACCCCAGAAACTGAAAGTGGATAGATTCTTCTCAAAATATAAGACTTGGTTTTGTTTTGAATTGCATTATGTGGCATTTTTGACCTTTGGAGGTATCAGAAATTGCTTCATATTATAAGAGAGCTTTGGTATGTAATAACTAGGTATGAAATATACTTTTAGGGATGTCTATTGGCAGTTATGGAAATACTCAGCTCTTTGCATGTTTGTATCAGAGAAGCATGCTTTTGGCCACCTAGAAAGTATGGAGATTTCCCCACTCGCACTAAGAGATAAGATTCCAATAGGAGAGGGTCTCATTTTCTCTTTTGGGGACCCATGATCTGGTATAAAAATGGTCATTTCTGATATGTTTTGCCTTTCAGCTCTGTCTTCTTATTATATTAGGCCATAAAAACTGCATGCTTTCCTGTACATGTTCCTCCAGGGACTCTACCATAAAGCCAGAATTCCACTTAAAAAATTAAAAACTGGAAAATGAAAAATTTTACAAATACTGGAGCTTCTTCTGTCTGTCTGTGTAGTTATATATGTGTTGTGTGTGTGTGATATTTATAGAAAAGAGATCTAATTAATAAAAATAAGAAATTAAATCAAATATTTTGAAAGAAAAAAACTGTAATGTCTTTTAGTTCATGTAACTTTATAAATCTTTGGAAAATAAAAACAGCTTTATGATTATTGATAAAATAAAGATACATGGTCCAAATTGGATGGGTCAGATATATTATGTCTGCTAAATTATGCATTACGGTCATAAACTGTTTCTGTGACTTTTGAAAATTTTTTGATTTGACTGCTTTACAGTTTGGTAAGGCTTGGGGAATTGTGGATTTTGCCACGACCCTGGCTGCGTTAAAAAGAATCAGACCTTAACTGTACCTAGTACCTACTTAAAATGACTTACCAAGTTTTTCACCAAAATTAAAAATTGCTAAGAGGTACCATTAGCACAAGTAATGGAGACTAATGAAAAAAAAAAGTTTTACATGCAAGGCATGTAACGAAATTTAAATGTGTTTTTAGTAAAAGTTTATAAAAAGACTTGAGAATATAAATTTTTGCCTAGCTTAGAGGATTGTTTTAAATGAGATAATATAAACCTGAAGGTTAAACAAGTTTTGGAAGTTTTGAAAAAAATTAATATCTTGTAAAAAGAAATTCTGTGTAAACATTTGCTATAGTTCAAGGAGTATTATTAAGTTTTTCTGTAAATTGAACATTGGAATAAAACCACAACTGGTTTATCTTAGAGCACTGATCTTTTCTTTCACAAAAATTATAAAGGGTTATAAAAGGTTTATGACAATCTTACCTTGTGGTAAAACTAATTGAGATTAATAGATTTGTCTATATGGTTTCATTAAAAATTGGAATTGACATTAATATTAGACTAATGCAAGAATGAAATTTGGCTTGCTTTCTTGAACAAGATTTTCATGTAATATTAAAGGATAATGAAATATTTCTATTTCCCCTTTGAATAAACTACTAGAAAAAGAAGTGAAAGCCAAGAGACAGAATATCTGGAAAGCTAAGTCTTCCCTCTATCCTTTTTAGTGGGTAAAAGTGTTTGCCTTTTTAAAATTTTTTTCATCATTATTTTGGCTAAATGAATGGCTTATGGTAACCTGGAATTCTATTTAATAATATCAACTGTTTTAAACCTTTAATATATTTAATAGGCTTCCAAAAATAAAATTTCAGCTTCAAATTGTCTTTTCCGACCTCTAATTTTAGGATGTTACAGAGGGCTCCTGAACCATGCCAAAGAGAGGAAGACAGGATTATCTGAAATGTTAAGTTACATGGAAAGTATTGTCAAAATAAAAGATAATGTTTAACCTCCTTCAGAACATATTTTAGTGTATTACAGTAATATGTTCCAAAACTGTATGGGATTTCTAAAATTCAAGTATGTCTGAGTATATGTTATCAATCATAGTAATGAAAAATCATTGTATACCACAGAAATAACAAAGTTTTCTTGTCCATTGTGTCTTTAACTATAACTATTTAAAGTCATTTTCACAGTTAATTGCTTAATTCTGATGCTGATTTCCACAAACTTCACAAGCATGTAAAATCCCAGAATGTGGTGTCTTTTGGAAAAGGGACTCTGGAAAGGATGGATAGGACCCTAAAAAGCACTTTTAAATACAAGATTCTAATAACTTTAAAATCATATTACAGGTAAGAATACCTCCATGAATTCCCCAATTCAAGAATTGGACTGGGTAAGAATTCCTGAAAGTTTAATAGAAGAACTAGTTGGTTTATAAAATTGCTAAACCAAGTAGAACAAAATTAATTGAATATCAAGGAAATACTCTACCAGATTTGTGTGCTAAATCAGCCAATATTAAAATTGTTTAGATACACAATTTGAATGAATTCCAGGTTCTAAGTTCAATTACTGATGATAACCCATCAGTTATTAGTACTATAGGCCTAATTTGAAAAAACAACTGGTATTAGAGAGGATATAAGTACAATGTTAATTAATCATGGATTCCTGGTGAAACAGGGTGGCTACCCTGTTTTTCCTGATTTCTTAATATTTTTATTATTAAAAGTTCTGCATTCCATGACTCATCGTGGAAAAGATAAAATGATCTACGTTAAATATATTGGTATGATGATATATAAATTGCTCAAATAGCTTATAAACAGTGTTTGATTTGTCATACCTATATTCCTAGGAAAACAATAAAAGCTTTAGGTACAGTTGGTTACCTAATGGCACATTTAAACATTTTATAAAGAGATTTCTATTCAATTGTCATTTTCAATGCATGTTTTCTGGTTGTGTAAAAGCTCTCCATGCAAGAGGACTGATGTTACAACAGGAAATTATTATGCTATAGTGTATTTTCACCATGTAAAGAAGGCTTTTTGTTCACTGAGGACATTCAGCCCTTCAGAAGATCCAATCTAGAACCCCACTGAATCTAGAGATTCAGTTGTAAGGGATTAATAAAAAGACCATTTTGTTAAGTGAGTAGACTTTAGCTCATTCTTTGATCCGTTAGATACTAGGTGGTTTTGTTAATGGAAACCCTCCCTGAGGAGCATACTTCAAACTCTCAATATTATCCTCCTCATAGTCATAATAATAGTCTCCCTGGTGTACTGTATTTTCTCAAATGTTTTAAACGTTTGCATGCAGCCATCTCTAGAATGTCAAGTAGTCTCCCTTCAACTGGAATGACAGGAAATGAAAGAAATATTGTGAGCATGAGGACTCTGTTACCTATGAATGACATGTTGAGACTAGAAATTAAAAATTATGGCAACTGAGAGTGGTGCTATGGCCTTAAGTTTTGGTCACGTTCTCATGAACGTGAGAATTTTTTTTAAATGAAGTTGTGATAAGCTGTTGTTTTGAACTGAGCTCAGGCACTAGGCCCCAACAGACCAAATCGAACCAAACCAAAATGGAGTTTCTCATGCTAAATGTGATATAATCAAACTAGAAATTTAAGGAAACACAGATCCTGGAACAGACCAGGTTTTGATTTTCTCCTGTAAACACAACATTCCAGCATAAGGAGGTACTTACCCTCTACTCAAGTCCTTGTCTCTACCTTTGTAATACTCACTGTTCTCCTGCTTCCCAATGGGTTTCAAAATCAAACAGTTACATTTATGATGGTGATAGTGACATCAATGACTAATGTTTTGGTCAATGTCTCAAAATCAAGAAAACAACTAAAAGGGGGGAGTTGTTAAAGTAAACTAAATATGGCCTGAGAAGGACCCTCTGCTTCTATAATTGAGTCTTTGTGAACAAATCATAACCCAACTTAATAGCTAAACAAGATTGAAAACTTAACTCAGGAGTATACACCTGCAAATAGCTGAGTCTTGGCCACTCCCTGTGAGAGAAGAGGTAAAAAGAAATTAGCTAGCTAGATAGTTAGGGCAGAGTCCTTGGCAGAACTTGCCCTCTATAAAAAAGCAGCTGGATAAATCTCTTACTTTCTAACAAAGAGCAGTCTGGAAGATCAGGCAGTAAACATAGATGATGAAACTGGAAGCTTGTGTGGTGGGGGATACCTGCAACTGCATCTATAGAAAGAAGTATCTGGGGTCAGGCATGTCCTCTGTGGGGGCTTCACCTCCCCCTTTTTAGCATATGCTCAGTAAGAAAGCAACATGGAGTAGCTCAGGCAAAGGTTCTGTCTGAATATTAAAAAATTGGGGTGGAGGCTGCCAGAGATTCATGCTCTATTCAGATGATACACTGAGTCCTAATTGGTTTTTCACATACTATGTAGATAAGATCCTATCTCCCCACTAGCTGGCTTATAAAAAGCCTTGCATTTCACTGCTGAATGGCAACCCCTTTTCAGAACCCCTCTCTGTAGCAGAGAGCTGTTCTCTTTATCTTGCCTATTAAATTTCTGCTCTACACGTAGGACCCCTGGTGTTTCCATGTCCTTTATTTCCTCAGCTGTGAGACCAAGAACTTCAGGTGCCATTTCAGGCAACAAGGCTGCTTCATCAACAGCCATACTTCAACCACTCAATACTGCTGAGTGTTCAAACTGTGTTCAAATAAGGCAAATACCAAAATGTAACCAATCCAACTGTTTCTGTTCCTCACTTCTAGAAATTTCTGTACATCACTTTACTTTTTTTGTCTATAAATTTGTTCCGACCATGAGGCACCCCAGACTGTCTCTGAATCTGCTATGATTTGGGGGCCACCTGATTCACAAATCATTTGTTGCTCAATAAAACTCCTTTGAATGTAATTTGGCTGATGTTTTTAACAGTAGAAAGTAGAACTTGTAAGCAATGAAATTAAATATTATGAAGAAAATTTCTAAGTGAAATTTTGAAGGAGCAATTTGGTTCCTCTTGACTGCCTTTAGTAAAATGGGAAAACAAAGAGAGAGCTTTAAGAATAATTATTAAGAAAACATGATCCAGAACTTGAAGATCTAAAAAATTTTTCAGCCTATAAATTATACAAAAGGTTGAGGAAGCTTGTTTTGAAGAGAACACTAAGGGTGTGGCTGAGAGTCATTTGATAAAGACACCATGAGTGCAACTCATGGACTTAAGCCACCTCTGCAGAAGCCAGGAATAAACATGGACTTATATTACCATAGACCCTGCCAATCTAAACTAACGGGACAGAGAACATGAGATAGAATGAAGAAAGGCTGTTGAATTTGTTGAACTCTCTTGGCTGAGCCATAGAGTTATTTCATTATAAATGTGCACTATTCTTTACGGAAACAAGAATGTTTCTGAAGGCAATTGAGAGATCAGGAAATCAGCATGACTACTTAAGATAGAAGGATTGAGGAAATACCCTGTTCTAGTTAATATTTTATATTTAAAAAGAAAATCTTCCGTAGAGGACCTACTTTTCTATATCCCAAAGAAACATCAATGCTACTTTCTATCAAACTTGGTAACCAAAAAGCATTTTGTAATTAATTTTTTATTAAAAATAAAATAAATATTTTCAACCAAAATATTACTTTCAATCTCTTTACTGTCTTTTTTTTTTATTGTATTTTAGGTTTTGGGGTACATGTGCAGAACTTGCAAGATAGTTGCATAGGTACACACATGGCAGTGTGTTTTGCTGCCTTCCTCCCCTACACCCACATTTGGCATTTCTCCCCAGGCTATCCCTCCCCAGCTCCCCACCAAGATGTCCCTCCCCTATTCCCCCCAATATACCCCAGTGTGTAGTACTCCCTTCCCTGTGTCCCTGTGTTCTCATTTTTCATCACACGCCTATGAGAGAGAATATGTGGTATTTCATTTTCTGTCCTTTTGTCAGTTTGCTGAGAATGATGTTCTCCAGATTCATCCATGTCCCTACAAAGGACACAAACTCATCATTTTTAATTGCTGCATAATATTCCATGGTGTATATGTGCCACATTTTCCCAGTCCAGTCCAGGACTTTGCTATTGTAAACATTGCTGCAATGAACATTCATGTGCATGTGTCCTTATAGTAGACCGATTTATAGTCCTTTGGATATATAACCAGTAATGGGATTGCTGGGTAAAATGGAATTTCTATTTCTAAGGCCTTGAGGAATCACCACACTGTCTTCCACAATGGTTGAACTAATTTACACTCCCACCAGCAGTGTAGAAGTGTTCCTATTTCTCCACATCCTCTCCAGCATCTGTTGTCTCCAGATTTTTTAATGATCACCATTCTAACTGGCATGAGGTGGTATCTCAATGTGTTTTGATTTCCATTTCTCTAATGACCAGTGATGATGAGCATTTTTTCATATGTTTGTTGGCCTCAT
>JAPYYA010005118.1:0-11107 GCA_028533165.1 Leontopithecus rosalia | reverse complement strand
GACCTCTAGATCCAGGTCGGCAATGTCTCTCTCACTGCCTGATTTCCTTCCTTCCCTTCTCTCCCTCCCTCTGTCCCTCCCTCCCTCCCTTCCTTTCTCCCTCCCTCCCTTCCTCCTTTCCTCCCTTCCTGCCTTCCTCCCTTCCTCCCCCCGAAAAAATAGAAAGTTCTATTTGTAGAATCTAAGCCACATAGTCTCTTTCCTAAATGACTGTCTCTGACTCCAGCCCATTTTTGCTACTTCCACTCTTGCAATCCTGTACATAGAGAAGACAACATGATCTTTCAAAATGTAAATCAGAACATGCTACTTTTCCTATTGTACTTAATGTGAAATCCAAACTACTTATCCTCATCTACAAATCTCATATGAGCTGGCCCCTACTTCCTTCCCTATTCTCAATCAGGCTCCAACCACATTGGTCTTTTTCTGGTTTTCTGAGGTGCAAAGCTTATTTCCACCTTACAGCCTTTGTGTTAGTTTTTCCTTCTGCCAGGAATGTTCTTCCTCCTGACTTTATATGGCTGGCTGCATCCTTCTTTTTATTCAAGCCTCTTAGTAGATTGTCAACCCCATAGGAGCATACTGCCTCTTCCTCGGTTCCTATCATATAATAGAGGCTCAATAGTATTTGTGGAAAGAATGAATAACTGAATTAACAATTTCTTACTCTTTCTGAGAAACTGTGGTGTTTGCTTCCTATAACAACTGTACAAGTTACCCATTTTATAAACAGAGAATTAGGAACATGGCCTGTTAAGGTTGCACAGCATCTACAGTTATAGCTTTGTTCTGTACAGAATAATTTATTGGGAAATTAATTTAGTGATTTCTTTTATTTTTTTTCTCACTCTACCAACCAGGTTGTCAAGCTTTGCATTTGGTTGTCTCAGGAATTGCTCCTGGCTTATTTGAGAGCAGTGGTCCTTCCTGTATTTGTATATCTGTCCTGTATTTATTCTAGTTGAAGAGTTGATGCTAGAGTACTAGAGAGGTAGAGGCAGGAGAGAAAGGAAATGCCTTTGAAAAAAAAGCAGTGTGAAATGGAAAATTCCTGTAAGCTGAGGATGAGATCTGAAGCCATGAGGAAGAATGCCTAGTTCATTGCAATGTCCCAGTAGAAACTAATGCTTCAAAGGAACATGACCCCAGATATGACATAGAAGGCCACAGCTTTTCTGTTTCAATGTAGCTTCACCTCCCCAGGAAGGTCACAGGCATAGAAGTCTGGGATTCCTTGGGCTTAGACTATGATGATACCAGAGTGACCATGATGTATGGAGATAAGGAGCCATACCATGTATCACCATACTATGTTAGCTTTCATTTGAGGTTGCAAAAATCTAGCAAAAGTGAAAGTATCCATTTCTTTGAAAAATGAACCCGAAAAGTGGGTAAATATTTGCCCAAGTAACATGTCCACTAAGAATCTATTCATGCTACCCAAGGTAAAGCAGCCACTTGCTCCAGAGAGACAAGTGGAGGAGTGAGGCACCCTGCAGAGAAAATCAGAGCCTGTGTCTATTGCATGGTACATTGAGGGAGGACAGACGGGTGTGTATTTTTAAATAAGAAGGAAATTTGTTTTTCACAGTTGTTGCTTCCAAGGTTCCAAGCTAGAGATAAATCATTACCACTTTCTAAAGCATATCTAAAGGGAATTGGCAAAATTCAGTCAATGACTTGCTGAAGGTTCAGTTGTCCTGGGAATAGCATCTTTTAATCAAGGTCCACTGGGTAATTCATGGAGTTTTGCCTAAATGACTTATCCCCGTACCCCTGGTATCTTAGGATCTGCCCTGATCTAAAGTCAGCTCCATCCTCTCAGTAACTACAAGCTCCATAGCAAGGGCCATGTTGTCCTCACTCATGAGGGTATGAAAGGTTTTCTACTCACGTCATCATCCCTCTGGAGAAGGCAACTCATGTTTTTTACTGAGTGATGGGAACACAGGACTCTGCCAATATTTAACAGATGAAATTGCATAAGTGAAATCTCAGCTGAGTTAACAAGAGAGCAATGGGTGGTCAAGTAAGATTTATGAGCCAGCACATTCCTGAGCAGTCAGAGTTACCAACATAGTACAGTTACCAGTGAACTCAAAGCTACAGATCGCCTCACTCAACTACTGAACCAAGAATGTCCATAACGCTTCCTACAAAAAGCTGCTCTTCTATCTTCAGAAATCCTGATTAATATCTATACTTTCTCACCAACATTTTAAAAAAAAAACAGAGGTAAACATATGCTCTTGCTTTTCTTTGGCTGGGTTAATTGTCTCCACCTTCCCTCCCAGCACTTTCCTGGAACTTCCCAGGGCTGATCTCTCCTAGTATGGCATGCTCTAAACACACTGCCTCTCAAGCAGGGCACATCACCTGATTACTTCCTAAAGTGAGGTGGATACCAGCCCCACCCAGGCCGAGACGATGGTACAAGTGAGCACAAAGACTCCTGCTCACCCAGCAAGCCTGACTCCTCAGGCATCTGCAAGGAGCCCTGCAAAAAGGCAGATTCATTCCTAGTGTTTGCCCTTTCTCCTGAGAGAAGCCATCTAACTAGACATTTTGCGGACATGCCAAATGAAATCTTGCCAAAACACTTAGCACCTGCTCTTCACGGGGGTTCACAGTAGTAACACCGTCTCACCAACTTTCTCTTAGTGGAACTCACATTTCTGTTTTCCCGTCTAGAAACTGTCAAGTCACCTGACTCTTCTTTCACCTTCATTTCCAGTGTTTGAGGTGGTTCCTGTTTGTGGACTTCTTTCACACTGCCCCTGCTTTCCCATACTCCTCCGACCAAGCACCTGGACCTTTGTCTTCATCTCCTAGGAGGTTCCATAGCCTGAAGTCTGTATTCACCTCATTTTTCCCTGCTCCACTACCAGATAACTCTTTATGATCTATTTTTAATTGTCTTTTCATTCATGCAACAGATATTTTTTGAGTTCCTACGATATGCTGGGTACTGTTCTACTGAAAATACTTCACCAAAAAATAGGTCTAGTCATTGCTATTTTGGAGCTTACAGTTCTAGTGGAGAGGGCACAAAATAAACAAGTTTGAAGTAAATCAGATGAACTTGAATTGGTGAATGCTATGGAGAAGAAGAAAGCCTAGGAAGGAGAACAGAGAATGTTGGGGAGAGGATACTATTTTTATGCTGGGTGGTGAAGGAAGGCCCTTCTGGGAAGGTGATATTTCAGCAGAGACTTTACAGAAATGAATGAGTGAGGATGTGATAGAGTCATGGGAAGAGCTATAAAAAGAGCAGCCTATGTAGAGAGAACTGTGCCACCGTCCTGAGGCAGAAGCAGATGTGGTATGTTCAAGGAGCAGCAAGGAGGCCAGTGTGCCTGCAGCAGAGTGCATGTGAGACAGGAGAGCACGGAAGGCAATGAGGACGAATAGGAGGGAAGAGGACGGGGGCCAGATGGTGTGGGGCCCTTGTAAAAATTTTAATTTTTATTCTGTGTGGGATTCAGAGCCACTGCAGGTTTTGAATACAACTATAATTAGAATTTGAAAGGGATTCGATTTCTCTGGCCACTTTATTAAGACTGAAGGGACAATGGTGAAATGAAGGAGCCTGGTTCGTAATCCATTATAATAACCCTGGCTGCGTGATGATGGTAACTTGAACTAGGACTTAGTACCAGAGGTATTGAGAAGTAGTCATTGAATTCTGAAGTTAATTTAAAGGTAGAGCTGATAGGATTTTCCGATAAGTTCAACATGGGGTGTGAAAGAAAGCAGACACCATAGTTTTTCTCCCATGCAGTTGGAAGACATGAGTATTTATTCGTTGAGATGTAGAACACAGGGAAAAGAGAAAGTTGGGGAGAAGTGTGAGAGTCAGAAGTTTTGTTTTGAACATGTGAAGTTCATTTTGAAGCATTGGAAATGCTTTTTTTAGATATCTGCATGGAAATGTCAAGCAGACACTTGAGTATATGAGCATGGAGTTCTGGGGAAAAGCAGGGTCTGGACGGAGCACACATTTGAGAGTTATCAATATATGCATGGCATGGATGGGACTGGATGAAACCTCCAAGGGAATGAGCATGATGTAGGGTGTGCAGTAGCACTGGCGAATTTCTACTGTCCACAGAGAACAATAAGCCCTTTGCTCCACAGGCTGCTTCCTGAGGCTGGCTGTAACCCAGCCTGACCCTGCCTGTTCAAAAACCTATCTTTTCCTCTGTGAGCCATAGACACCAGCTATTACTTTCATCTCCTTTTCTTTGAGCCCCAGGCATAACTTGCTCATTTTTTATTCAAAGCCTTAAATGCTACCCGTCTTTCAAGGTCCAGCTCAAATCCCACCTTTATTTATCCATTCACTTCCCAAACATTTTTTGCAAATCTAAGATGTAAGTACAAAAGAGACAGCAATAACAAAGTCAATCACTTTCCAGAAAGCCTTTCCTGATCCTTGGCCTAATTGTCTTTTCCATGATCTTCTGTAACAAACAAACCCAGAAATTACAATTTTCACCGACTGTGGAACAAGCTTCATGGTAGACACTGGGACAAAATTGGGAAAAGTAGATAGTGGCAGTCTATTAGAGAAGCAGGCAAGTAAGCAGGCAACTGCCAAAAAAAAAATGTTACTTGCTATGAAAGGAGAATGCCCTTGTGGTAGGCACAGTAATGTAGTGTCCCCTAAAGATGTCCACGTTAATGCCCAGAACCTGTGCATAGGTTAGTTTACAGGACAAAAAGGAAATGCAGGCTGCAGATGACATTAAGGTTGCTATTCAGCTGACCTTAAAATAGGGAGAGCATCCTAGATTTTTCAGGTGGGTCCAATGTAATCACAAAGGTACTTAAGAGGGGAAAAGGGAGGCAGAAGAGGAGAGTTGAACATAGATTTGTGATTGTGGAAGGTATGTTGTTGGATTTGAAAATGGAAGAAAGGAGCCACAAAGCAAAAAATGTAGGTGACCTGTAGAATCTGGAAAAGGTAAGAAACGATGAGAACACATGGACACAGGGAAGGGAGTACCACACACTGAGGTCTATTGGGGGAAATAGGGGAGGGACAGCAAGAGGGGGAGCGGGGGAGGGATGGCATGGGGAGAAATGCCAAATATGGGTGAAGGGGCAGAAGGCAGCAAAACACACTGCCATGTGTGTACCTATGCAACTGTCTTGCATGTTCTGCACATGTACCCCAAAACCTAAAATGCAATAAAAATTAAAAAAAAAAAAGAAAGAAATGGACTCTTCCCTAAGGCCTCCAGAAAAGAATGCAGCCCTGTTGGTACCTTGATTTAGCCCCAGTAGACCTGTCAGGCTTCTGAACTATTGAACTGTAACATAGTAAGTTTACATTGTGATCTCCCTTGAGGCAACATGGATGGAGCTAGAGGCCATTAGACTAAGGAAACTAATCCGTGAACAGAAAAGCAAATACTGCACGTTCTCACTTCTAAGTGGGAACTAAACAAGAACACATGGACACAAAGAAGGGGGAAATAGATACTGATGAATACTTGATGGTGGATGGTGGGAGAAGGGAGAGGATAAAAAACAAACTACCTGTTGGGTACTATGCTTATTACCTGGGTGACACAATGATCTGTACACAAACCCCAAAGACATGTAGTTTACCTATATAACAAACCTGCACATGTATCCCTGAACCTAAAATAAAACTGAAAAAGAGAAAAAAATTTCACTAAAAAAAAATCTTAGTGTTAAGCCACTAAGATTTACAGCAACAATAAAAGCTGATACTATTGCCGATACTAAAAATGAATACTAATGTTATAGAATACATAGCACTCTATGGTTATTTAACTTTTTCAGAGGTGTGTGTTATGTCCCCGGTATTGACCAGTTTTCAAAGATTGCCAATTTAAAAAGATTCAGGACAATGAAAACACCTTTAAAAATTCCCTCTGTCAATACTCATATTAGTCAGGGTTCTTTTGGTTGCAAGTAACATAAAAGTTATCAAAAATTTTCTAAAGCTAGAGAGCTGGTTCAATAATTGAAAAGTTCTGGGGTAGGTTTAGCTTCAGGCACAGCAGAAAAGAGCTTCTCGAGTGGTTTTCATGTTGTCAGAAATCCATCTCTCCTCTGCGCCTCCCTCTCTGCTCACTTCATTCTCAGGCTGCTCTTACTTGGTTGCAAAGATGTCCAATGGCTGCTCCAGGCTTGCATTCCTCTGGCTTGGCGACTCCAAAAGAAAGAAGATGGGGGATGCTACTTGCACTTGACACACACTCCACTTGTTTCATCTGCCTGACACTGACCCAGTCATGGTGGCCAAGGGAGTACTATGGTCTCATTGCCAGATCCAGGACATGTGCTCATCCCTGAAGTCCAGGAGCAGCATCACCACCTTCTACCTACAATGTGTGGAGTGAGGGAGAGTCCTTCTCCCAATAATGCTGGAGCAGAGAGTAGTGGCCAGAAGTAACTACTATCAGGGAAGTGAGTGTAGGCCACCTCCTACAGAACATCTCCACCATGGCTCATATTTCCCCAGGCTCCAGAAAGCCTTAGTCACCTCTACCTTCTACCACCTTAAGTATATGAGCTCCTCAGAGGAGTTATTGGGCAGCTTAGAATTTTCCATGCTTCTCTTCCTGAAAAGGAATGCTCTTCAGTTAAATTTTTAGAAGTAATGGCCCTCTGTGTCCCTACAAGAAGTATCCCGGCTGGGACCTTACTCTGTAGTGGAGGAAGATTGCAAGAGATTAGGTCCCCACAGAGCTTATTTCTCTTTCCCTGCAACCTAAATATTCCACTGTCCTGGAAAGATGGGATGATGCTACTTGCATTTCAAGGTGGAGCAAGCAAAGCCCAGAGTAATTACAGAAGTTGCCGAATGTTCAGAAAACAATAGCAAAGCTGGGAGTGGATGTTCAGAACGTATGGAGCCAAAATTGGTTATTTTCCACTTAAGAAAAAAAAAAGAGCCTACATGGCACTGTCAGGGAAGTCATTCTGCTCACTATCTCACATTTATCTCAAGCTATCATTTATCATCCATATTAGGTACTAAAACTGGATTGGCAGAGGCGTGCACAGAATTCCAACAAACACTAGCTCTTTTTGATGAAGACTCAATATAGAGAGACAAATAAAAGGTAAAAAGAGTTTCTTTGAGCCCTTTAAGACCTGCCAGTAGTTCCTTATTTTCTCCATTTCTTCAAGTCTGGCCTTATTTTATATACTGGCCTAGGCACCTCAACTTCAGGCATCAGTCATTCTTATTAGGTATGTATTGTAATGTTTTCTGAGCCTTGATGAAGAGAGTGTTCCTCATTACCCACATGCAGTCAGAAGACAGAAAAACGTCTAAAAATTCTATTCCACTAGAAACCAAGTGGAAAGCCACATTGCAATTCTGTTTCCAAGCTGATAAAGATGAACAATCCAATAGTGGGGATAGTAGAAGAAGTAGAGAAGAGCTTGGGAGGGAATGAATAAAGGGAAAGAGAAAATGAAACCTTAAAGTTATCTTCAAATGTCAGGGGACAAAATGAAATGAAGTTTCCCTGATGCACAGAATGAACATGTTGTTTAGTCATTCTCCCAAATTTTCAGGCATAAATATCAGGCTCCATATCAACCTACACAAACCAGGCACTGATCCCATTAGGAGAAAAGAAAAAGAAGAAAGAGAGAAGAGCAAAGGAAGGAAGAAGGAAGGAAGGAAGGAAGGAAGGAAGAAGGAAGGAAGGAAGGAAAGAAAGAAGGAAGAGAAAAGAAAGAAAATCTCTGCAAACATCATTAACTCACCCCAAAGCTGTTTCCAAAAGAAAATGCCAAGTTGCTTGCCAACCAATAAAATGATACTAATTGAAAGATGCAGGTCACAAATAAGGGAAGGCTATAGAACAAATAGCATCCTTGTCATCTGCAGAGCTTTAAGTGGAAACTATGAAAATGGCTGGTTTTGTTTTCTGGAGACAAATTCTCAGATGGCTTACTGCATGAGCCTTCATTTTCTGTACTTTTTTTTTCCCTGAGGCAGCAGGAGAATTTGTGATGTCTTATTTTATATACTTAGCTTTACAGAAGGAAAGCAATATGACATACCAGTAGGGGAAAAGTCATAGCAGTCTAAACATTTAAAACAAAATTCAAGTCACAGTATTGCCATGTTAATCTTTCATGAGGAACTGAGTTAGTTATGTTCAGACTGGATGATGGTTTGGCAGGGAGGATCCCATACTCTCTTCTTTGTGAGCCTGGGAATATTTTATGGCAGTTCTTAATAGCACCAACCATACCTCCTTTGGAAACATTCTTTTCTCTGGCTCTTGCAAATATCAAACTCCCTTAATATTTTTCCCTATACTTCTCTGAACCTCCTAATCTCCTATGGGGTGATGCTTTTTTCCTGCTGTTCCCCTGGAGTTTGATCATGCCTCTTCTTATTACTGTGCTTATTCTCCCAGGGTGTTCTAGTCTGTTCCTACAACTTCAGTGGCTTTCCATTTGCTCAGAGATGTCTTCCTTTCTGAGCTTCAGAGCTGTATAATAACCACTTCATTGGAAATCCCTACCCCGTTCCTCACTGCAACTGTCCTACAGGTTCTCTAACTTCTCTTCCAGAACTGCTGTGTTCTTGATACTTATGCTTCAGTGAATGGCCTGTGTCTCGGGTGTCACTTTTCCAACCAGAAACCTCTGTGGCTGGTGGCACCTTTCCCCAAGTTTTTTTTTTCCCTGATGAATTTTATTTTATTTTATTTTTATTGCATTTTAGGTTTGGGGGTACATGTGAAGAACATGCAAGATAGTTGCATAGGTACACACATGGCAGTGTGATTTGCTGCCTTCCTCCCCTTCACCTATATCTGGCGTTTCCTCATTCTGCTGAGTCAGCCTGCTGGGCTGTGCTTAGCTTGTGCTACAAGCTCAGATTCCATGCCTACTAAGGGTTAGCCAAATGTGGAGCAGTGAGGTGTGCATGAGCAAGCAAGTGTGGGATCTGGCCACTGCACACAGCTGGGCATGTCAACTGCTGTGCTGGGGTGGGCAGCTTCAGTTGCCAGCATAGGCACTAGTTCCCCCCAAGCTTGTGGCTGGATCTTATGCACCACAAGTAGCCTCTGCTGTAGGCATCCCTGTTGGACAAGGGGAGTGTAGTGGCACCTGGAAGCTTGGAGATGCTAGGAACCACAGAGCCCCAAACAGGGTGTCACAGCCCTGGCTCAGGGAGTCTCTAGGTCTGGGCTCTCTGAAGGGCTGCAGCTTTTCTCTCCTTATTGCCAGCACCATGGGAAGTAGGGTGTGTAATGGGGAATAGGAGTGTGTTTAAGTCCTGTTTCTGTTACAGCTCTTTCAGTCTCACCATTTGGCAGGTCCTGAGTTTTTTCCCTATTTCCAGGAAGAATGGGGTACATAGATAACTGGAGGGTGAGCAAGGCAGATAGGTACTTTATTGAGTGACAGAAAAGCTCTTGGGAGACCTGAAGTGGATAGAGGCAGGTCCTCCTGATGAGTGCAGCCCTCAGCAGAAAGGAGACCCGGAGTGGGTAGTTCCTTTCCACAGGCAGGTTGTCCTGCTGAGTGTCCAGCTCTCAGTAAAGAGGAGACATGGAGTGGACAGCTCCTTTATGCAGGCAGGTCATCCCAAGGAGTCTAGGAGACCTGAACTGGGTGGCTCCTTCCCACAGCTGATGATCCTGATGTCTGCGAGCTTGGCTGGGTCCAGGGTTTTTATGGATTCAGAATGGACAAAGTGCATGCTGACTGGTCCATGGGTGGCCATGGCTGGGCCTGGAAAATGTACCATAAGTTCTCACTCGGGGCCACCAGGTTTCAGGCCATCCCGAGCTTGAAGGTCGAGCTTCACCAGGGACCTGCCCTTTCTGCCAAGGAGCCTGTCTGCCTCCTGCCACTATCAATCATGTTATCCATGGCACCCAGGCTGTTCCTGCCAACGGGCACCTGCAGGCCCACCCAGAGCTACCCTCAGCCCCACTCAGACTCCCTCCTGTGCCCATGTGTGCCCAAAGTCCAGAGGGGGTAAGGTGGCAGGGGGCTGGCATGTCAGTGCCACCCTGAGCACATGCATACCCAGCCAGTGTCATGAGAGCACCTGGGCTCAGCCACAACTTTACTCCACCCTGGATCAGGCACTGGGAGTGGGGAGAGGCCAGGAAGTGGGAGCAGGCACTCACACCTCATATTCATGTGTCCACATAACCCTTACCACTCTGCACCTGGCTTGCCTTTGGCAGGTGTGGGATCCAGTCCAGTAGCACAAGCTGAGCCTGTGGGGCCCAGTGGGTGGAGCGAGCCCAGAGGATGTGAGCAAAACTCAGGCAGAAGATGCCACTGATTACAGAGGCTTCTGACTGGAAAAGAGACACCCCAAAGATCCCATCACATCTGTATCTGAAACTAGGCAACATCCTTAACATCTTTTTCTTGCACATTCCCCATATCCACTCAGTCCTTACATGCTATTTTACCTTTTACTTATTTCTTGAATCAATCTACCCAAGGCTATCCATTTTGCCACCACCCTCATCCAAACTATGGTATCAGGAGACAGCGTAGAGTAGTATGGTATCAGGAGACAGTGTAGTGTAGTATGGTGTTATGAGACAGCATAGAGTACTATGGTATCAGGAGACAGCCTAGAGTACTATGGTATCAGGAGACAGGGTGGAGTACTACGGTATCAGGAGACAGCGTGGAGTACTATGGTATCAGGAGACAGCGTAGAGTACTATGGTATCAGGAGACACCGTGGAGTACTATGGTATCAGGAGACAGCGTAGAGTACTATGGTATCCGGAGACAGCGTAGAGTAGTATGGTATCAGGAGACAGTGTAGAGTACTATGGTATCAGGAGACAGCCTAGAGTACTATGGTATCAGGAGACAGGGTAGAGTACTATGGTATCAGGAGACAGGGTGGAGTAATATGGTATTAGGAGACAGCGTGGAGTAGTATGGTATCAGGAGACAGTGTAGAGTACTATGGTATCAGGAGACAGGGTAGAGTACTATGATATCAGGAGACAGGGTAGAGTACTATGGTATCAGGAGACAGGGTAGAGTACTATGATATCAGGAGACAGGGTAGAGTACTATGGTATCAGGAGACAGGGTAGAGTACTATGGT
>JAPYYA010005117.1:0-11108 GCA_028533165.1 Leontopithecus rosalia | reverse complement strand
AAAAAAAAAAATAAAATAAAAATAAAATAAAAAATAAAATAAATTAAAAAAAAATAAAAAGAAAGAAAAAAAAGAATTTCTTGTCAGTACATCCATGACATCCATCTCATTTTTCAAATAATCTCAAAGGATGTTTTCAGAATCCAAATCATTGTCAGGCTCTGTGACTTTAGGAAGAGTTGTGGACACATCACAGACCCATTTTTTTCCATCATTGATTGAATTTCTCTTGTAAGTCTTCCTCACTCAATTTTTTATTCTTTACAATTAAAGCCAATTTTTGGCTCCTTTCCAATAATGTATTTTTACAATCTCTCTTTTTCTCATCCAGCCTTTCTTAATTGTTTCTATTGTACTTTAGGTTCTGGGGTACATGTGCAGATCATGCAGGATTGTTGCATAGGTACATACATGGCAATGTGTTTTGCTGCCTCCATCCCCATCACCTACATCTAGCATTTCTCCCAGTGTTATCCCTCCCAGACCTCCCCACCCCACTGCTGTCACTCCCTTGACATCCCCCAACAGACCCCAGTGTGTGATGCTCCCCTCGCTGTGTCCATATGTTCTCATTGTTCAATACCCGCCTGTAAGTGAGAACATGTGGTGTTTGATTTTCTGTTCTTGTATCAGTTTGCTGAGAATTATGGTTCACAGATTCATCCATGTCCCTACAAAGGACACAAACTCATCGTTTTTTATGGCTGCACAGTATTCCATGGTGTATATGTGTCACGTTTTCCCTGTCCAGTCTATCATCGATGGGCATTTGGGTTGATTCCAAGTCTTTGCTATTTTAAACAGTGCTGCAATGAACATTCATGTGCATGTGTCCTTATAATAGAATGACTTATAGTCCTTTGGTTATATACCCAGTAATGGGATTGCTGGGTCAAATGGAATTTCTATTTCTAGGTCCTTGAGGAATCACCATACTGTCTTCCACAATGGTTGAACTAATTTACACTCCCACCAACAGTGTAAAAGTGTTCCTATTTCTCCACATTCTCTCCAGCATCTGTTGTCTCCAGATTTTTTGATGATCGCCATTCTAACTGGCGTGAGATGGTATCTCAATGTAGTTTTGATTTGCATTTCTCTGTGACCAGTGATGATGAGCATTTTTTCATATGTTTGTTGGCCTCTTGTACGTCTTCTTTTGTAAAGTGTCTGTTCATATCCTTTGCTCACTTTTGAATGGGTTTGTTTTTTTCTTGTAAATCTGTTTTAGTTCTTTGTAGATTCTGGATATTAGCCCTTTGTCAGATGGGCAGATAGCAAAAATTTTTCCCATTCTGTTGGTTGCCAATTCACTCTAACGACTGTTTCTTTTGCTGTACAGAAGCTGTGGAGTTTGATTAGGTCCCATTTGTCTATTTTGGCTTTTGTTGCCAATGCTTTTGGTGTTTTGGTCATGAAGTTCTTGCCTATGCCTATGTCCTGGATGGTTTTGCCTAGGTTTTCTTCTAGGGTTTTTATGGTGTTAGGTCTTATGTTTAAGTCTTTGATCCATCTGGAGTTAATTTTAGTGTAAGGTGTCAGGAAGGGGTCCAGTTTCTGCTTTCTGCACATGGCTAGCCAGTTTTCCCAACACCGTTTATTTTGGGTTTTTTATAAATAAGCCTTCTACCACTTACTCTCTTACTCTTGCTCAGCTCCCTCTTGAACAGCAACAATTTTTACATTTGGTCTCTTGAGGTAATTTTCTGTATCTTGTAGGCAGTCTTTGTTCCTTTTCATTATTTTTTCTCATCAGACTACCTACTTTCAAATAGCCAGTCTTTGAGCTCACTGATTCCTTCATCTGCTTAGTTCATTCTTGTGTTGAAAGCCTCTAAAGGATTCTTTGATTCAGCAAACATATGTCTCGGTTCCAATATTTTTGTTTGGCTTTTTAAATTATCATTTCAATCTCTTTGTTATATTTTCTGACATGCTTCTGAACTGCTTTACTGTAGAGACAACTGAGTTTTTCTTGGGCAGAGAACTCACAGATCACTATCTCATTAGAGTCAGTCATTGGATTTTCGCTTAGTCTTTCTGAGGAGGTAATGGTTCCCTGTTTGTTGTTGTTTCTTGTGGGTGTGTATCAATGTCTTTGCATTGAAGGAGAAGTTATTTATTCCAGTTTTCTCTCTTCAGCTTATTCTGGTTTTTATTTAATATATTTAGTGAATATTTACCACTAAATTGCTGCCTCCTTTTTGGGTCTAGGTGGTGCCTTAAGCCTAAGTTCACCTTGGCTCTAGTAAATGATTATAGTACTGACTGCTGAATGGGGGAGGTCTCAAAGGGATTATCCCAGCAATGTGGAAAGGCTGGGTAATGGTTCATGCCCAGGGTACCTATGGAACCTTCCTCCTACAACGTGCTGCTGCTAAACAGCCTCTCTGATTTGGCATCTCCTTTGACCAAGTAACAGAGCAGCATTCTCTAGGCTGTGGATGATATTCCCACTTCTTCCCTTTGTCCTTGTTTATCATCAGGGGTATTTATCCCTTGGTCATGATGCTTCCTGTGGGTTAAGGCAAAGACAGGTCAACTTGCAGGGAACTCAGAAAAGTGGGAAAGCTGGCTGACCACCTCAATTTCACGTTTTCCAATGTAGAAACTTTGAGTTGGGGGTGGGGGGAGATTTTCAATGCTCTTAATACCAGTGTGGTCCTGGGAACTGTCTCATCCTGATACTTGAGCTCTGTGTTATTGATGGTAAAAAAATTTCTGAGCAGGGAGAGTAAAGCCAGCTTGCCCCTGTGCCATACTTTTGTAACTGTAAGTCTTTAATTTTTCTTTTAAATGTCCCTTCTATGACCATTCTTTAAGTATATTTCACTATGCATAAAATTTTTGTCTGATATTTTCTTTCAATGAAACAAATATTTCATTCTATTGTCTTTTGGCTTTTACTATAGCCATTGAAAAATCAGCTCTCTATTAGGTTTTTAAAGGTAAACTCTTTTTCTATGGATGCCATGCATTTGTTGTTTTGTTGTTGTTCTTGTTGTTTTCCACAGTTTTATTCTGATACATGTGAACATAAAGTTATTTTATTTCACTTTAGTTTTTTTTTTGCCTAATGTTTGCTAAGGTCTTAAATTTTGTCTTTAATTTATAATGGAAAATTTTCATTCATTGTTGCTTAAAATTATTTACCTTTTCTGTCAGTTATGTTTTACCAGGTGAATTACTTAAAGCTTTTAAAATTGTCTTATACATTTATCTACCTATCTTGCATGTCTTTCATTAGAAAGATTGGTTTGAGCTGCTGAGTTTACCATTAATTAAAGTACAGACTTAAATTGTAGGGACATTGAAGAAGAAGAAATGCACAAGATAAAAATGACTGCAAGATGGTGTTTTACTCTGTTTTCTGTTGCTATAGCAGAATACTTGAGACATGGTAACTAACAATAAACAGAAAGTTATGGCTCAGAGTTCTGGAGGCTGCGAGTCCAAGATCAAGGTGTCAACATCTTGCAAGAATATTCTTGCTCTGTCATCACATGGCAGAAGGCAGAAGCACAAGAGACAAAAGGGGACAACATTCAACCTTTCATAACAGCATTAACCCCACCCATGATGGCATAACCCTCATGGCCTACTCACCTCTCAAAGGTCCTGCCTCTTAATACTATTACAATGGCAACTGCATTGCAACATGAGCTTTAGAAAGGCCAAATATTCAAACCATAGAAGATGAAATGACTATTACAGCAATCCAATACACACGATGAAGGCAAAATCTAAGGGAGACCTGCTAGGGTGTCAAAAAGAACTGCATTTAAATAGAGGTTTAAGAGTACTATAAGGACACATGCACACGAATGTTCATTGAAGCACTGTTTACAATAGCAAAGACCTGGAACCAACCCAAATGCCCATCGATGATAGACTGGACTGGGAAAATGTGGCACATATACACCATGGAATATTATGCAGCAATCAAAAATGATGAGTTCGTGTCCTTTGTAGGGACATGGATGAATCTGGATAACATCATTCTCAGCAAATTGACACAAGAACAGAAAAGGAAACACCGTATATACTCACTCATAAGCGGGTGATGAACAGTGGGAACACATGGACATAGGGAAGGGAGCACCACACACTGAGGTCTATTGGGGGAAATAGGGGAGGGACAGCGGGGGGGGAGCAGGGGAGGGATGGCATGGGGAGAAATGCCAAATATGGGTGAGGGGGCAGAAGGCAGCAAAACACACTGCCACGTGTGTACCTATGCAACTATCTTGCATGTTCTGCACATTTACCCCAAAACCTAAAATGCAATAAAAATTAAAAAAAAAAAGAGGACAAATTGAAAAGACATTATCTACTAAATTCATGTTAAGAAGAAGAAGGATGAATAAGACACCCATTGGTCTGAAAGTATGGTGGTGTCATTCAGTAGGACAAGAATTACAGGAGGAAGGGAAATTGAATAAAGTATGAAATTGAAACATGTAAAATCTCATCCCATCTGCTGGTCAAGGATCTGTACTGGAGATAGTGAGGGGAAAACACAACATTAATGAAACATTAAATACAGAGGAGCATCTTGGTCTACAGACACAGGTGAAGGTGGCATCAACAGAGAGACAGGTATTAATGTAACCGAAAAATGATATTAACTAGGAAAAATTAAAAGTAAGAAGGGGTGACAAGCATAAACCAAGTTAGTAGCACATTTAAAAGGGTAAGAAAGCAAATAAATATTATAAAATTCCCTAGGAAGAAGTGACACAGAGACAGGAAGAAAAGCAGGCAACACAGATTTCACAGAAACTAGTAAAGAAAAGATAATCTATTGATGCCATCACTCCTTTAAAGAAAAAAAAAAGCTACCAAACTCAAGCATATTTTCAAACTCCATCTCTCATCTTAATATTTAATATGCAATTGATTCTATGTAAAATGAAGTGTCAATATCAGTCTAATGAGTTGCAACCTACCCTACAAACTACAAAGGCAGTCCATGTTGAGAATACCCATATGATGGCTTGTGCACAAAAAAAGAGTGTTGAAAATTTTTGTTAAAACAATTTAATGAGGAATGAGAAAGACTGGTAGACTTGCATACTAGTAGACTTACACTTCTGGCCATGTGGCTGACACTTCCTAAGATCAGAACAGTCAGGCTGAGTGTCTGTTTTTTATGCAGCTATGGCCACAGGACAGCACATCCCTGATTAGCCTCTGCTCAGAGGCAAAAGACCAGAAGTGGGCCTGGCTGTTGAGCACTGGTTACCCAAACTGCAGGAACACCTGGGTGTGACTGTGCCCAGGTGTTACAACATCTAGAAGAAAACAACCTCCAGAAGCTGAAATCCCAGACACAACATCCATGGAAGAAAAGAGCCCTGGAGAAGCTGCTTAACTTGTCACACTCAAACAGTCTTTCAGAGTTACAGGAGTCTCAGGTGGAGATGGCAAAGAGAAAGCAGAAGGAGCCAGAACAAGCACTGCAGGAGCTGAGGGTCTTGCTGTCAGAAGGGAAGCAGAGACAGGAAGAGGTAGTGAGGAAATGAGAAGCAGAGCTGAGGCAAGTGATCGACATCCCTGAAGAATGCTAGCCATCTCCTGAAAAGCCTCTAAGGGAAGTCATGGAAACCTTTCAGAGACAACTCAACCTCATGGAGTGGACACTGTGCCACAGGCAGAGCCTCCCAGATAGAGACATGGTGAGATGGGCATCTGGAGGGCTGGCCCTCCAGGGAATTTACAAAGCCAACCACCAAAGGGGACTAACAGAGAAGAGAAAGGAGATGCTCAATGTCCCCGAAGAGCTCTTACTCTTGGGTCCTCAGCAAGGCACACAAATGGAAACAAAGGAATTCACATCTCCTCAAGCTGAATTCGTGTTTACCCAGATGGTAGAAAAGCTGGGCTTTAGTTTAGCTACTTCAGCCAAGGATGGAAGTTGGGGATTTAGTCTAGAAGCTGGTTTGGATCACAGCAAACATTCAGAATCCAAGGAAACCCAACAATCAAGTTCTGAGAATTTTCATTTCTGCTCAAATAAGTTCAGCTACATCCCCCTGCCTCCTGCCACTTTCCCACTGATCAGCTCCAGTTATTCAAGCCTGCTCTCCAGGAACTGAAATGCATTGAAGACCTTCTGGGTCAGACAGCAAACCCAGACAGATTCTCCTTGCTGAGGCACAGGATTGAAAGCTTCTTCCAG
Source organism: Leontopithecus rosalia (assembly GCA_028533165.1). Lineage (NCBI taxonomy): Eukaryota > Metazoa > Chordata > Mammalia > Primates > Cebidae > Leontopithecus > Leontopithecus rosalia. The sequence goes on along the minus strand of JAPYYA010005117.1, from coordinate 4,927 downwards.
AGGTTTGGCTCTCATGTTAACCAAGGCCCTCTGCACCTGGGAGAAATCTACTGGTGAAAGGCCATTTCAGAGGGTTATTTCAGGGAGCAGTTGGCAGAAGTGAGGCAGCAGTCAGCAAAGGCCCTGGACATTTTCAAAAGGGACAGCTACAGTGGCTTCAGAGTGAAGGTTGCTGCAGGTGTGAATGTTTAAGACTCTCATTCAAAAACAGCCACTCAGACCAAAACTTTCCAAAACCTCCAAACCAAGTTCCTATTATCTGTGGCCCAAACAGGTGGCCCACCAGAAGCAGATGGTCTTGTCCAGTGGAAAGCTGGCCTCATTACCAGCAATCAAACCTGGTGTGTCATTGACCACGGGCTTCAATTGGTACCAATTTGGGATATTATCCTCTCCAACCACAGAAGCAATTTTAAGGATCCTCTTCAGGTGACTAACTTCCTAAAAGACAGCTACACTGTGGTGACTAGCATCAATGCCCATATCCAAGATGAGGAGGAGCTACTGAATGCTGGGAAGGAGGCCAGGGTTTTTCTAGAGGATGTAAAATATTGGGAGGTATCTGATCCTGAAGAGCAACTTAAAAAACTGATAAATTTCATGAAAATGTTTCAAAAACTAAAAAGTTATGATACTTAGATTAATATATGTCTCAGATTGGAATCTGCAGAATTTTCTAGTAAACACCATCAACTTTGGCAAAAAATCTTCCATTCATAAGAATAAATGTATTAAATCTCATTTACGCAGCCTTCTGGATCTGTCTACAGAGTGACAAACTTTCCTCATGCTCACTCCATCATGCAGTGGACCTTGCAATCAGATTCAGAGCAAGAACAGGTCAATATTTCTCAATTTACTCAATTAATTGAGCTCTTGAAAGAAACCCAGAATAACCTCATGGAAGTGAAGAGCAAATCTGAGTCCCCAGAGACAGTGGAAGAAACTCAGAGAAAGTCCACTGATGAGGTGAGTGTGGCTCTCAGCTGCTTCTTGAATTATCTCCAAAAAACAAAGCAGACAGACACACAATTCTTGCTAATTTCCATTGCAGCTGCTGCAGGATATCGTGTGGTAAACAATACTTTTCAGAGTCTCTTGGGGTGTAATGAATTAAACTTCCTACTGGATGTAATGCAAACTGCCCAAAATAAATAACAGGAGCTTAAGAATATTTGCAGCTCTCAGGCTCAGGCATTCCTGGTTCTTACAAGTCTGACAGCCACAGTTGGAGACACAGCTATTTCTTCAGAAGAGAAAACACAATGCATGTCATTAATGAGACATCACATGGGACAATCATTGTCTAAAGAAGTTGCACATATCTTCACCAAACCTGGAGCAGATCATGATTGGGAAAACATAGAGAAAGATGAGATTACTTATTAATGTGGATTATGAAGAAGTCACCATCTCATCTTTGCAAATGGAAGAGGTGAGTAAACAATCTCTTCTATGGAAAGAAACAGCCCCATGAACCACATGGCAATGAAAATAACAAATGGGAGATGATCAAAAATGGAGCCTTCCTAGACTTACTCCAGTGTCTAGGCCTAGAACATTACTACCCCCAAAAATTAAACAAAGCTAATTTCCATTTGATCTATAAGACTTCTTTGTGTACTGCACCCAGCCCAGCTCTGAATGGGAGCTTCCCTTCTATTTCCTGCAGAAACTACTGATGATGGATTACGGGCTGAGATACCTTGTCTTCAAAGATGATAGAAACGCAGAACACCAAGTATATCCAAATGCCTCAGATCAGAAAGATGAGGCTTTTGATCCATATGAAACCTTTTTTGAAGACAGTGATAGTTCCACTAAATCTTTATCCACTAAGCCTAGGCCCCACATTCACCCGATGGATATTCAGATGGCAGTTTTTCAGTGTGCAGATGATTTTGCCAGACAATATATTTTGGCCAAACTTTCCACTTGTCAGTTTGCCCTCCCCGTTTTGGTGCCTAATCCCTGTACTTCTCAAATTGAATTATCTCTCTGGTCTTTCTGTCAAATTACAAGAAGTTGGCAGGAAGCAAGGAAATCACCAAAGGGAAGAACTGTTATAAGAATCAGCAGATGTGTTGTATCTCTACCTCCATTGTGTCCTTCATAAGAGTTGGAAATGGCCTCTTTACTTCCAAATCTCAGATTATAAACTGTCTTCTCCGTAAACATAAACATGTGTTTTTTCACCAATACTGCAGAGGAAGCAGGAAAGACTGTCTCTTGATGGAAGGTGTGATGGAAATCTACTGGTTCTTTCTAGGAGGGGAAGATGAGGACAGATTTGACAACTGCATGACCTTCATCAATCTTCATGGAGATGCAAAGGAACATGAGCAGCAGCTCACATTCCTGAAGGTCTCTACTGTCATTGTGGTCCTTATGTCAGCCTCTGATGACAATGAAGGAATTGAAAATTGTCCATAACTTGTGGCAGTCATCAAGGCCTTTGATCTGCTTGCTTGATGACAAAGAAGCAACCATGACCAATAATTCTGGCCAAAAAATAAGAATAGGTATCAAGAATAGAAATGAGGCAGAAATAACAGAGGAACTCACAACTACAATCAGACATTTGCTAGAGCTCTCAGACACTGCTGTCAGCTTAGAAGACTGTTCCCAGAGTGCTTGCCAGCAAGGATTTCTTACTGATGAAGACCATAGAGACTGCAAGGAAGCCAAAGAAAAGGCATAGGCTCTAATGGCCTTACTGGGGAAAATGAAGTTACCTCAGATTAAAGAAAAATTACTACCTCTTCAGGGGTAACTGTGGCACCATTGGTGTAAGAAGGACAAAGAACTTTGTCATGTTAGAGAAAAGGGAAATCAGAGCATTGAACAACACAAGAATGAGACTGAGACCGATAAACGAATAATATGGCATGAACAGCTGGCCAGAGCCTTTCCTCTCAATGATTTAATGCAATCTGTCCTTGAGTTTCTTCAAGAGCATTCAGAAACTCACACCAAACTATACTTCTTGCAGTGGCTGAGTGTATTTTTGGACAAACTGCCCGCAGGACACTTGGAAGAACTGCATGACAAACAAAGATGTTGGTGGTCGTAAAGCAAAAGGCACCTAATAGTAATTCCCTGATATGCCTGCAAAATGAGACAGAAGCTATTTCCACAGAGATTAGTGACTGTACTATGGGAATTGAGCAACTTCTCAGAGAAGTTGGTCAGATTTACGAAGCTCTGGAAGAAGCTTCCTCCATAAAAGATATCCTTTTTTTCTCTCTTCCCCAAATTGCTGCAGACCTGATGATATCTGATATTCCCATTGAGCTGATGGATGGGGATGTAGCATATGTGCCTCTAACATGGGTGGTAGCTATTTTTGACAAGGTCTCTGAGAAACTTGGAGACAAATAGCTATTTGTTCTCTCTGTCCTTGGCCTGCAGAGCTCAAGGAAATCCACCTTGCTGAATGCCCTTTGGGCTTCAGTTCACTGTTAGTGCAGGCAGATATACCCAAGCGGCCTACATGCAGCTCCTGAAGGTAGAGGAGACATTCATGGAGGAACTTGGCTTTGACTTTGTGCTGGTTGTGGACACAGGACTTCAGGCACAAGAACTCAGCAACAAATCTCAGAATAGGGACAATGAGTTGGCAACCTTTGTCACTGGACTTGCAAACTTGACTCTGATCAATATTTTGGGGGAGAATCCATCAGAGATGCAAGATATACCTTCAAATAATTGTCCAAGTCTTTCTGAGAATGAAACAAGTAAAAATATTTCCAAGTTGCCTCTTTGTCCATCAGAATGTGGGGGAAGTTATAGCTATAGACCAAACTATGGATGGATAAAGACGACTAGAGCAAAAACTAGATGAAATGGCAGCAATAGCTGCTAACAAGAACAGTGCTCAGATGTAACCTGCTTCAGTGATGTCATTAGGTTTGATGTCAATACTCATGTCTACTACTTTGCTTACCTCTGGGATGGCAACCCCCCATTGGCCCCTCCCAATCCTCGCTACAGCCACAATGTCCAGCAACTGAAAAGTAGAATTCTTATGACGGCCACACAGGAATCCAAGGGAAACATCACGAAGATATCAGATGTAAAATCCCAAGTTCAAGATTTATGGAGAGGTCTCATGAATGAGAACTTTAATTTCAGTTTCAGAAACACCCAAGAAGTCCTGGCCATGAGCAAACTGGAAACCAGGTATAACCAATGGACCCGGGAGCTGAGGAGTCATGTGCTGGCTTGCAGAACCAACTGATCAACCAGATTCAGAATGGAAAAATCCAGACCCTTGAAGAAACCATACTTGAGGTTCTGGTTATGGAAAAATATGAAGCTGTCAAGCAAGAACTTGAAAAATATTTTAATGAAGACCCATGTAGCAAAATACTGATTCAATGGAAAGCTAATTTTGAAAATATATTAATAGAACTTAAAGAAAACCTTATTTTAGATAGCAAAAGACAAGCAAATGAACTCATTAGTTTTAACAAAAAAAGATCAAAATAGGCTGGATAAGATAAAGGAAGATTATGAAAATGAATTATTGGAAAGGAGCCAACAGTTGGCTTTAACTGTAAAGGGTAAAAAACTGAGTGAGAAAAAGTTACATGAGAAATTCAATCAGCTTTGGAAAAAATGGGTCTGTGATGTATCCACAACTCTCCCACAAGTCACAGACCCTGACATGGATTTAGATTCTGAAAACATCCTTCGGAAGTATTTCAAAAACACGACGAATGTTGTGGGCATACTGACGAGAAATGCTGCAGAGGAGTTTCAGATCAATTATGAAAAACATATCGAGGGGAACGATCCAAGATGGCCGATCGCTAACATCTCGGGATTGCAGCTCGCAGTTAAAGCTCATAGAACTAGAGGACGCAACACTTTCAGACAAATTCTGGTCGCTCAGGAGAAGAAGATTCCCAGTGGAGGAGACACG
>JAPYYA010005116.1:0-11109 GCA_028533165.1 Leontopithecus rosalia | reverse complement strand
GCGTTAAGACTGATGGTGTTTTTCTGCCCAGGCTTCTCCTGTCTGGCTTCCTTCTTGTGTCCATAATAGGCGACTCTGCCTTCCCGGAGCTCCAAACCTGGGTCAGAAGGGGAACCAGCCGTGTTCACTCTGCACCGAGGTGCCGGCACAACTTCTGCGCTGGCCTCAGGAGTCAGCGCTGGGAACCCGCGCGGCTCCTCCAAACCCCGGTCAGAAGGGGAGCCAGCCCCGCCTAGTCAGCTCCGAGAGCTGCCGTGTGGAGGTGCCGGTGACTGCTGCGCTGTGGTGCTGGCGAGACTACTGCCCCGCGTGGCTCCTCCACTGGGAATCTTCTGCTCCTGAGCGGCCAGAATTTGTCTGAAAGTGTGGCGTCCTCTAGTTCTATGAGCTTTAACTGCGAGCTGCAATCCCGACATGTTAGCGATCTGCCATCTTGGATCGTTCCCCCTTCCTATCCGTCTTAACATGAGGCTCATTTTTACGTTTCAGGTATTTGTATATTTTCACAATGTAATAGGGATGTATGTGAGGTGGAAGTTCCACTCACTATTAATCACAAAGTAGCTGTAATCTGTATATATTTTTTTACACAGTCATTATGTGAAATGTATTTATATACACACATATAATCCTAGTTTTTTCACTTATACTGCTATATAGTGGTCCATTATAGGAATATATCCTGTTGAACATTTGCATGTTCCCCAGTGTTTGTTATAGGAGTTTTAGTAAACAGTGGAACTGCGGATATTCATAGAAATGTTTCATGTTTGAGAACTTCTCTAACATGTCAAGGAATAATTGCCACACTGCAGGGTATATTTATTTTTATTTTTATTGGATATTGCTATTGCTCTGCAGGGTGGTTGTAATTTACATTCCCACCAACAGAGTGAAGTTTGTTTATTTGTATCTGTACTTTGTATAGTCACATTAAATTTGTGGTACTTCATTGTGGTTTATTGCATCCCCCTGATTACAAGTGAGTGTGAGCATTTTATCGTGTTTCTTGGCCTTTTGTGGTTTTGTGTTGTGAGTTTTTGTTCATATCGCTGCACATTATTTTCTGTTAGGTTTTTTTTTAAAAATTGATTTATGGGAGTTATTTATACATTTTGGTTACCAGTGATTTGTCAGTTATATGGATCACAGATGTCTTCCCTGAATTTTTTTCTATGGCTCTGTACATTTTGTATATTGTTTAAGAAAATCATTCTCCTTTATTTTGTTTTTTTTAAACAGCTTTATTGAGATATACTTTATATACCATAATATTTGCCCATTTAAAATGTGTAATTGTTTTTTTTTTTTTTTTTTAGCATGTTTATAGAGTCACACAACCATCACCTTAAATTCTTCTTTTTTCTTTTCTTTTTGAGACAGTGTCTCTCTTGCCCAGTTTGGAGTGCAGTGGCATGATGATGGCTCACTGTCACCTCAAACCTCTGAGCTAAAGTGATTCATCTGTCTTAGCCTCCCGAGCAGTGGGGACAATAGGCATATGCAACCTTGCTTGGCTCATTTTTAAATTTTTTTGTAAAGATGAGGTTTCACCATGTTGCCTGGGATGGTCTTGAACTCCCTGGTCTCAAGTGATCCGCCTACCTCAGCCTCCCAGAATACTGGGGTTACAGGCATGTGCCATCCCACCTGGCCTTTCCCTCATCTTAAACTAATTTTAGAATACATCATTCCAGAAAGAAACTCATATCGATTAGTCACTCCCCATTCTCCTTCATTCTATCCCTAAACAGCCCTACTTTCTAGCTATAGATTGCCTATTTTGAACATTTTTTTTGAGAGGGAGTCTCGCCCTGTCGCCCAGGCTGGAGTGCAGTGGTGTGATCTCGGCTCACTGCAGCCTCCACCTCTTGGATTCAAGCAATTCTCCTGCTTTGGCCTCCTGAGTAACTGGGACTACAGACATGTGCTACCGTGCCCAGCTAATTTTTGTGTTTTTAGTTGAGATGGGGTTTCACTGTGTTAGCCAGGCTGGTCTGGAACTCCTGACCTTGTGATCTGCCCACCTTGGCCTCCCAAAGTGCTGGGATTACAGGCGTGCGCCACTGCAACCAGCTGTCTTTTGGACATTTCATATAACAGGATCAAATAACGTGTTTTGTGACTGACTTCTTTCCCTTAGCAGAATAATGTTTTTAGGTTCATCCATGTTATAGCATGCATCAGTACTTTATTCGTTTTAATGACTGAAGTATAAAATAACTTTTATAAGATTAGACATTAGTCTTGGTATTTCTAGTGGATTAAATATCAATATTAGAGATCCTGGGAAGATGACAGCAGTGGTAGAGTCGTTTCATAAATGTCTATATGACTTTCCCCTAAAAACAGAACAAGTAGGATAGGAAAACCAAAAACACATGGAAAACATGTACAAGAAAATTAGTTCACTATGTTTCTCAACAAACACTCAAATACCTGTAGATTGAGAGCAAACCATTGTTATTCATACTGGAAGAAGCAGAAGGAAGCAGTGGAACATCTGATGAAGTGGAGAATTGTAAATAATAATTGCAAAGGCAATCATTAGAAAGCTTAAAGGGTCAATTTCAGAGTGTCAGCTGAAATGGGAAATTGGCAAGGGTGTTGCTCACATCAATAATGGTGAGTGAAAGCGATCACTTGTAAACGCCGAAGGAACTAGCGCTCCTTCATGGAACTTAAAACTTAACCAAAGCTCCCTTCCAGCCCCAGTCCTTTCAACAAGAAGGAACCAGGGATACTATTGAGTATCCTCTGAAGAATACAGACCAAGGAAAGAGATGGTCCTGGTAAAAGCAGGGCAGGTGAACAGTCAAGATATCTCAGAGAGCAAGAAACTATATTTTTGAATACTATATGAAAACATCAAGAAGGGGATTTAGAGTTTAAAGGTAGAATAGCTATTCAGAGCCAAGCCTCTTTCAAAAGTCAACAGTATGAAATGATTGTTGTCAAATCTCAAGCAAATTTTTGAAGAAAACAAAAGGAGGCCGAGGCGGGCAGATCACAAGGTCATTATGTAGAAACCTTGTCTCTACTAAAAATATAAGAAGTTAGCTGGGCATGATGGCATGTGCCTGTAGTCCCAGCTGCTTGGGAGGCTAAGGCGGGAGAATTGCTTGAACTTGGAAGGCGGAGGTTGCAGTGAGCTGACATCACACCACTGCACGCCAGCCTGGGTGACAGAGGAAGACTGTGTCTCTAAAAAAAAAAAATTATTGGACTTTAAAGGAAAAGGAAAAATCCTTGAGACATACAGGCAGAAGTCACAAAGTCTCTTACCTTTGTAAGTGAAGGAAAATCAGGGCCAGGTATGGTAGCTCATGCCTGTAATCCCAGCACTTTGAGAGGACAATGTGAGCTGATCACTTGAGGTCAGGAGTTTGAGACCAGCCTGGCTAACATGGTGAAACGCCATCTCTACTAAAAATACAAAGATTAGCCGGGTGTGGTGGCATGCACCTGTAATACTAACTACTCGGGAGGCTGAGGCAGGAGAATCACTTCAACCGGTTTGGTGGAGGCTGCAGTGAGCCACGATTGTGCCACTGTACTACAGCCTGGGTGATAGAGTGAGACTAAAAAAACTAAAAAGTCACAAATAATACACTAGAACCTGAAGAATACTGTCCCCATTAACCCTTCCTGAGGAATCTACTAGAGGATGAGTGTCAGAATCAGAATGACTAGAGACACATTAAAGACTGGTGGTTTGTATTACACATAACTAACCAAATGAGGGTTTGAAAGAAAATGTGGTCTGTAAAGGGGTGGGAAGGAGAATGGAGGGATTATATGCAAAACATTTAAAAAACTACTTTCGGTAAACATGTTGGTGATAATATTGGTGGTGTTATTTTGAGAATCTTTGTGTAACATGAAATAAAAAGCAAATTGTGTTATTCTAGTTCTGTCACAAACTGTCATTGAGAACCACAGTTCTTGGTGTGGAAGAAAGAAGATAGAGATGACTGATTCGGAGAATGTATGTTTGTGTTAGGGGTGGGTGAGGGTTACAAGTGTTGGTAGCTGAAATAGAGAAATAAGCTAATGATTCAACTCAAGGAGTTTTTAAAAGAACAGTTAAATCCTCCTTTCACCAGAAAAAAAAAATCTGAGGAAGAAGAAATTAGCAATATTTAAAAAAAATCAATTACAAAGCAAAATGAACAAAATATTTGGCCAGTAAAATCAATTTAATAGTCATTTGGAAAGTCTCATAAAAAATAAGATAAAATACTGGCCAAGTGTGGTGGCTCACGCTTATAATCCCAGCACTTTGGGAGGCCGAGGCAGGCAGATCACGAGGTCAAGAGATCAAGACCATCCTGGCCAAAATGGTGAAACCTCATCTTTACTAAAAATATGAAAAATAGCTGGGCGTGGTGGCGCATGCCTGTAGTTCCAGCTATCCAGGAGCCTGAGGCAGGAGAATCCCTTGATCCCGGGAGGCAGAGTTGCAAGTGAGCCAAGATCTTGCGACTGTACTCCAGGCTGGTGACAGAGCGAGACTCTGTCTCAAAAAAAAAAAAAATTAGGAATAAGGAAAATGAACAAATTCTAAGACTGTTATAAGTAGTTACACTTATAAATTTGAAAAAGAGAAATAGATTTTTTTTTTATAAACACATTTTGTCAGACCTAAAGAACAGGAAATGTCTATATTGTTAAAATTATTTCAGAGTACAGTATCAGAGTACAGGAATGAAATGATGGAAAGCACCCCATTTTATTTAATGAGAATATCAAAACTGAGGTTTTGCAGACATGTATTTTTCAATTTAACTCTCCAGATCCATTCTGCGATTTGTGTTCTCCATCACAGGGGACCTTTCTGGACAACATGAATGAGCCCCTAAGCCCTGTGTTTTCTGATTGGATGTGGAAATGAGGAACTCTGGCAGGGAATTGGAGGAAAGAGGAGAAAAAAGTCCCGGTCTTGATTCCTGCATTTCATACACCCTGTATGTAGGAGCGTTGGGCCGGCTGGTGTTTCACTCTTAGTCCTGGTCCTTTCTTTTAGGCTTAGGGGTGATGAGAGCTTCTCTCTTGTTACTTAGCCTGGGTTACTGCAGTATCCCTTTTGATTCCTCTAAGCCTTACCCACAGCTTTGTAAATAAACCCTCTTTAATCTAATTTGAGTGGGCCATCTGCTTCCTTTAGGCCCTGTCTGATATAACAGAGGAAATTAGGATTTTTTCTCTTTGTAGAAAATAAATGTTAAAAGTACAAGTTTTGACTAATAAAAAAATAGAGTAGGGCTGGGCGCGGTGGCTCAAGCCTGTAATCCCAGCACTTTGGGAGGCCGAGGCGGGTGGATCACGAGGTCAAGAGATTGAGACCATCCTGGTCAACATGGTGAAACCCTGTCTCTACTAAAAATACAAAAAATTAGCTGGGCATGGTGGCGCATGCTTGTAATCCCAGCTACTCAGGAGGCTGAGGCAGGAGAATTGCCTGAACCCAGGAGGCGGAGGTTGCAGTGAGCCGAGATCGCGCCATTGCACTCCAGCCTTGGTAACAAGAGTGAAACTCCGTCTCAAAAAAAAAAAAATAGAGTACAGAATATACTGTATAGAAAAATAACAGTTTATTGCAAACTGAAGAAAAATGGCCAGTTTAGAAATATTTTAAAATGTGTAATAGAGGTTTATATATTATTTGATTACTTACTCCATTAGCTATTAGTATTGATATTTTTGATTAGTTATGCAGCTATTTGGCAAAAAAGAGAAAGATATTTTTGATTATTTTGTAATTGGTTATTGGTATTGTATGTTTGTTAAATTTCCTGAATGTAAGTGGTATGGTGGCTGGCTGCTGGAATCCGAGCTACTCGGGAGGCTGAGGTGGCCTGAGGGTCTCTTGTGACCAGAAGTTAGAGGCTGCGGTGAACTATGATCATGCCACTGCACGCCAGCCTGGATGACAGAATGAGACCCCATCTCTTAAAAAAAAATTCCTGAATGTGATCATTGTATTGTGGTTGTATAGAAGAATGTCCTTCTTCTTAGGAGATGCATGCCACAATGTTTAAAGTGGAGTATCATGGTTTCTGTAACTAACTCTCAAATGGGACAGCAAAAGAAAAAATGTCTTTGTGTGTACATGTAAGGAGAGAGAGACATAAAAAGTGGTGAATTATGATGTTAAGATAGATGAGTATTCACTGTTACCATTCTTGAACTTTTTTTGTTGCACTGAAAATTTCAGAATAAAAAGTTGGAAAATATTTAAAGTAATGAAAAATGAAATACTTATGGATAAAGAACTTTATTGTAAACTAATAAATATATAAAATGCTAGAATTTGAACAAGCAAATCACTAAAGGAGAAATACAGAAAACCCTTAAACAGAAGGACACTTGACCTCAATAATAAAGGAATGCAAATTTAAATGAGCTGTCAGTATCCATCTATCAAAGTAGCAAAGATTCAAAAAGCAATGTTGTTTAATACTGATGGTGCCGCAGCAAATTGAACGAACTGGTAACTGTTGGAAATACAGCTTGGTGCCATCTTCTCTGCAGTCTGGCAGTATCTATGAATGCTTAAAATCTGCATGCTACTTAATCATGGCAATTTAACTTAAATGAGCTAAATCGAATGATGTAATAGAATAAGTGAGTAGGATTATACGTATAAGCATGTTCACTGTAGCATTGTTAATAGCAAAAAACATCTAAATGCTCATCAGTTCAGATTTTTTTTTACACACAGTAAAATACTGTTTTAAATTTTTTTTTTTTTGAGACAGCCTTGCTCTGTCGCCCGGGCTGGAGTGTATTGGCATGATCTCGGTTCACTACAACCTCTGCCTCCTGGGTTCAAGTGATTCTCCTATCTAAGCCTCCTGAGTAGCTAGGATTACAGGTGCATGCCATCATGCCTGGCTAATTATTGTATTTTTAGTAGAGACAGGGTTTCGCCATGTTGGCCAGGCTGATCTCAAACTCCTGACCTCAGGTGACTCACCCACCTTGGCCTCCCAGAGTTTTGGGATTACAGGTGTGAGCCACCATGCCCAGCCACTCTTTTAACTATTAAACACAGAAGGAGTTAATGTATTGATATGGAAAAATATCCCTGATTATTACATTAAAAATAAAAGCAGGTTAGGCCAGGAGCATTTCATGCCTATAATCCCAGTACTTTGGGAGACTGAAGTGGGAGGATTGCTTGAGTCCAGGAGTTTGAGACAAGCCTGGGCAACATGGCAAATCCCCATCTATACTCAAAAATTAGTCAGGCATAGTAGTGTGTGCCTGTAGTCCCAGCTACTGGGGAGACTGAGGTAGGATGATCACCAGCCTGGGGAGGTTGAGGCTGATGATGGAGATTGAACGATGAGCTGCGATCACACCACTGCACTCCAGCCTGGGTAATGGAGTGATACCTTGTAATAATAATTAAAATAGAAGATTAGAGAAAAAATGCATTACTGCCCCATTTACACATAACTGCATATTATACGCATGATTTTATATACACCAATATTATATAGGTGTTGAAACCTGGTTGGTGGAGTATCAAAAAATGTGGGAAAATTATGGGAGGACCGGGCTTTTATTTTCTGGTTTTGAATTCAAAACAAATAGATTATGTAATAGGAAATAAAAGTATCTTTCATTTAAAAAGTGTCTGCACCAATTTTTCCTTTAAAATAATTCTGTATGTTGCTTTGTTAATATAGTTTATTGAATTAACAGAAAATCTGTTAAGAAACTCATTTGGCTCATATATATTCTGTTTCAGAGCAGTGGAAAGAGCTCAGTGCTAGAAAGCCTGGTGGGGAGGGACTTGCTTCCCAGAGGTACTGGAATTGTCACCCGGAGACCTCTCATTCTGCAACTGGTCCATGTTTCACAAGAAGATAAACGAAAAACAACAGGAGAAGAAAATGGTAAATTTCAGATTTGAGATGATAATTATTTTATAGCTCTTCATTTTTCAATCTGTGTTTAGGTATGAATTGATTAGGCAGTTAGAAATTAGTGGCTGTAGCATAATCAGAAGTCCTGTGAGGAGAAATAGTATGCATCTTTTTTAATGTAAAAAAAAGAGTAGTTTTTGTATTGCTTTGTTTTTGAGATGGAGCCTCACTCTGGTCCAGGCTGGAGTGCAGTGGTGGGATCTTGGCTCACTGCAACCTCTACCTCCTGTGCTCAAGTGATTCTCCTGCTTCAACCTGCCAAGTAGCTGGGATTATAGGCACCCACCACCACGCCCAGCTAATTTTTGTATTTTTTAGTAGAGACAGACGGGTTTTCACCATGTTGGCAGGCTAGTCTCGAACTCAGGAGTTTGAATGATCCACCCGCCTTGGCCTCCCAAAGTGCTGGGATTACAGGTGTGAGCCACCACGTCCAGTCATGTTTTGAAAGACTGTGAGTAAAGTTGTTGGGAATAGTTCCTTTTGAGTAACTCAGCTTAGTAAACTGATAGTAATATTATATAATGGAGGATCCAGTGAGGCAGTAAATGGAAATTAATTATTTTAAAGAAAAAATGTTGCCTGGGCAGCATAGCAAAACCCTGTCTCTACAAAAATACATAAAAATTAGCTGGACTTGGTGGCGTGTAGTCCCAGCTACTTGGGAGGCTGAGGTGGGAGGATGGGTTTACCCTGGGAGGTTGAGATTGCAATGAGCTGTGGTCGTGCCACTGCACTCCAGCCTGGGTAACAGAGTGAGATCCTGTCTGAAAAAAAAAAAAAATTTAAGTGTTTTTTGGAGTGTTTAATTTTTTTTTAATTAAAATGACTGTTTTTTAGCTGAGCAATGTTATCTCACCTTCCCTTTTCTGCTGTTATCATGTTCTCCTAATTCTGATCTTTTGTGTATTAAAAGAAAATATGCATTGTCCTTTATAACCGTTCTGTTTGATTAAATTGAAAATACATTAGGGAATGCTGTCTGTGTCTATCAGCAGATTTCAAGTTGCTTATCAAATGTGTTTCCTATATTATACTTATATTAGTGAGGTTTGAAATGTTGGATGAGAGTAATGTATTTGATCTTCCTATTTAGTTCAGTATTTGGCTCAGATTTTCTTATTTATAGAACTCTAACATAGCTGTAATTATTAAATTACTTTTGCAGCAGGGTACCAATATCTGTTACTTATCTGCAGAGATCTGTTTTCAATGCAGTTTTATTCTGCTTCTTACTCTGTTTAAGATGGGATGATAGTATTGACAAAAGTAAACTTATTTTAATTTCTGTGTCTGATTTTTTCATTTACTGTAGGAGCTGTTGGTGGTGGTGATTTTTTTTTTTTTAATGGGGAAAAAACCTCATGAGCATCTGCTATGACTCTAGAATGTTAGTCACTGAAGCAAGTTAGTGTAGTTGTAGATGTTGCAAGGAATATTTTTAGATAGACTACCAGTGGATATGTGGGGGCCTTTTAATTACACTGGGTAGCTTGGGTATGTTATTTGTCACTTTGCATTTCACTAATACTTATTATTGAAGTTCTGAACCTTGAATTTATCATTTTGGATTAATCATGGTTCACCTTCAAATGTATAGAATAAAATTTCATCCCTACTAACTGATTTCATCAAATTTACCAAACACCTGGAACTAAGACCTTAAGAAACTATATGATATTAGGTCTCTCTCTTTTTTTTTTTTAACTTTATATATTTTCTTCTCTCACCTTGAGAGGGCCCATGATACTCTGTCTCTCAGAAACTATTTGAAATGTGGGCAGTGTTTCTTTAGATAAAATTTTGCTTGTTAGGAAAGAGTGTAGATTTCAGCTATTCAAGTGTCAGCTCCTTGGTATCTCTTTGTTTTTATGTCCACTATGTTTTGTTGATGTCTCCTCTTGGTGGTTGGTCAGTAAATCTCCTACCTATTGTTTTTTTTCCAAGCTTAGTGCTTATTTTGTATGTATACTTGCTTAAAATGACAACTCAGCTACCCCAAACACAATATAGATATATAAATTTGAGTACTAGATTTCATGTGTTTTATTCTAGGGTAGACAGTTCCTTAGGTTTTCATCAAAGCTTCTTTATCCTTGGTATGAACAATTCTAGTATATAATAAATCATTCTAACCCAGAGAAAATTAGAAACCATGAAGCAGATAAACAGTATCGTTAGCTGGACGAGTGTAAACTACCTGACAGCCTGATGATAAGAGAGGAGAAAGGGAGAAAAACATAAATGTTCAAAAAAGAAGAAACCAGTTACTAACATTTTGTGTGGGATTTTAGCCAATGAAGGCCTTGTTACATAACAAAAACCTGGTTACCAATAATAGGTTCAGAGTCATGCATTCTGAGATGACATGGAGAAGTCTAATCCATCTTAGATGTAGCTCCATCAAAACTGGCTAAAATAAAATCATGTTTAATATGTGTAATTCAATTATCAGGAAATTCATTTAGCACAAGGTTCTTCATTCTGCCAACTATGTGGGATAATTGAGGTGTCAATATGTAGATTTATGGTAATCTCAGCTTGTCCCCTATTCTGCCAGTGTCAAGTAATTTTCTGTTAACTTCTTATTAAAAAACAATACTAAACTATGTTTTAGAATGGAGTGGTGGTTCAGTTTGAATTGAACTCCACAGTTATCTTTCATATATTTATAAGAAATAAATCAAGCTTTTCTGTTTTCCTTTGAGACAAAATTCAAAAGTAGCATGCTGACTAAAGGCCAAAATTGTGCTATATATGATACTTCGAACAGTGTCAGTGGAAATTTGAAAAATTATGAGAATTTATTTAGGGAGAGAAAGTTGTTGAACTAAAGCAAAAGTTTTTTGTTCTCTTTTAAAAAAAATATGCTAACATAGGCTGGTCACAGCGGCTCATGCCTGTAAATCCCAGTACTTTGGGAGGCCGAGGCAGGTGGATCACCTGAGGTCAGGAGTTCAAGATTAGCCTGGCCAACATGGTGAAACATTGTCTCTACAAAAATACAAAAATTAGCTAGGCATGGTGGCAGGTGCCTGAATCCCAGCTAATCAGCAGGCTGAGGCAGGAGATTTGTTTGAACCCAGGAGGTGGAGGTTGCAGTGAGCCAAGATTGTGCCATTGCACTCCAACCTGGGTAACAGAGCAAAATTCTGTCTCAAAAAAAAAAAAA
>JAPYYA010005115.1:0-11109 GCA_028533165.1 Leontopithecus rosalia | reverse complement strand
TGCTGAGGTCAGTGGTCTTCAGGTCCCCCGGCATGGAGGGGAGGCTCACCTCGGCCTCCACCTTTGGCACAGACACGTCCAGTGAGGGCTCGATGGACTTGCCTGGGGCTGACACCCCGAATGATGGCATCTTGAACTTGGGCATCTTGAACTTGCTGTCTTTGGTGGCAGCCATGTCCTTGTCAGCCAGGGACAGGTCTCCCTCCAGCTCCGCGCCATCCAACTTGGTTCCCAGGGCCTGGAAGTCCACTTCCACACTGGGCAGAGGCACCTCCATGTCAGGGGCTGTCACCTCCGCCTTTGGGCCTTTCAGGTCCAGTTTGGGGCCCTTGACGTCCACCTCGGGGCCCTTTAGGTCCAGTTTGGGCATTTTGAAGCTGGGCATCTGCACCTTGGGCAGGTGCCCTTTGAGGCCGGCTCCCTCAGGCACGTGCCCCTCCGGGAGC
The DNA here is from genome assembly GCA_028533165.1 of Leontopithecus rosalia. Classification (NCBI taxonomy): domain Eukaryota; kingdom Metazoa; phylum Chordata; class Mammalia; order Primates; family Cebidae; genus Leontopithecus; species Leontopithecus rosalia. The sequence continues at coordinate 10,663 of JAPYYA010005115.1, read as the reverse complement.
TTCACGTCCACCTGGCCAGCCTGGAACTCCAGGTCAGCAGTAGGGGACTGAATGCTGAGGTCAGTGGTCTTGAGGTCGCCCTGCATGGAGGGGAGGCTCACCTCGGCCTCCACCTTCGGCACAGACACGTCCAGTGAGGCCTCGATGGACTTGCCTGGGGCTGACACCCCAAATGATGGCATCTTGAACTTGGGCATTTTGAACTTGCTGTCTTTGGCAATGGCCATGTCCTTGTCAGCCAAGGACAGGTCCCCTTCCAGCTGCGCACTGTCCAGCTTGGTTCCCGGGGGCTGGACATCCACATCCACACTGGGCAGAGACATCTCTATGTCAGGGGCCGTCGCCTCCACCTTGGGGACTTTCAGGTCCAATTTGGGGCCCTTGACATCCACCTGGGGGCCCTTGAAGTCCACTTTGGGCATCTTGAAGCCGGGCAGCTGCATCTTGGGTAGGTGCCCTTTCTGGCCAGCTCCCTCGGGCACGTGGCCCTCTGTTAGCTTCAAGTCCACCTGGCCAGCCTGGGCCCCCACGTCGGCCGAAGGGGCCTGAATGCTGAAGTCAGTGGTCTCGCGGTCCCTCTGCATGGAGGGGAGGCTCACGTTGGCCTCCACCTTTGGCGCAGATATTTCCGCTGATGCCTCGATGGACTTACCTGGGGCAGCCACCCCGAACGAGGGCATCTTGAACTTGGGCATCTTGAACTTGCTGTCTTTGGCAATGGCCATGTCCTTGTCAGCCAGGGACAGGTCCCCTTCCAGCTGCGCGCTGTCCAGCTTGGCTCCCGGGGCCTGGACATCCACCTCCACGATGGGCAGAGATACCTCCACATCAGAGGCTGTGGGGGCCATCACCTCCACCTTAGTTCCTTTTAGGTCCAGCTTGGGGCCCTTGACATCCACCTGGGGGCCCTTGAAGTCCACTCTGGGCATCTTGAAGCTGGGCATCTGCACCTTGGGCACATCCCCTTTGAGTCTGGCTCCCTCGGGGACAGAGCCCTCCAGGACCTTTAGGTCCAACTGGCCAGTCTGGACCTCCAGGGTGGTGCAAGGGGGCTGAATATTGAGGTCAGAGGTCTTGAGGTCCCCCTGTATGGACGGGAGGCTCACCTCGGCCTCCACCTTTGGTGCAGGCACCTCCACCGAGGTCTCGATGGACTTGTCTGGGGCTGACACCCCGAATGATGGCATCTTGAACTTGGGCATCTTGAACTTGCTGTCTTTGGTGGTGGCTACATCCTTGTCGGCCAGGGACAGGTCCCCCTCCAGCTGCACACTGTCCAGCTTGAGTCCCGGGGCCTGGACATCCACCTCCACGCTGGGCAGAGACACCTCCACCTCGGGGGCTGTCACCTCCACCTTGGGGCTTTTCAGGTCCAGCTTGGGGCCCTTGACACCCACCTCGGGGCCCTTGAGGTCCACTTTGGGCATCTTAAAGCTGGGCGTCTGCATCTTGGGCAGGTGCCCTTTGAGGCCAGCTCCCTCGGGCACATGGCCCTCCTGGAGCTTCAAGTCCACCTTGCCAGCCTGGACCTCCCGGTCGGCTGAAGGGGCCTGAATGCTGTGGTCAGTGGTCTTGAGGTCGCCCTGCATGGAGGGGAGGCTCACCTCGGCCTCCACCTTCGGCACAGACACGTCCAGTGAGGCCTCGATGGACTTGCCTGGGGCTGACACCCCGAACGATGGCATCTTGAACTTGGGCATCTTGAACTTGCTGTCTTTGGCGGTGGCCACGTCCTTGTCTTTCAGAATTGTTTCCGTTTTTAAGCGTTGCTGCTCATGTTTTAATTGTATTTCTGTTGTGTTCATCAGTGAGTCCCTGTCATCTTTTTCTTTGCGGCCTGCCACTGTGCCTGTCGATTCTCTTCTGGCACCTGTCGCTATTGTGCCTCCCCTTCCCTGCTCTAGGTCCCCTGTGGTTTTTTCTCTCCCTGTCTTTGTTTCCTTACTTGGCGACCATCCAAAAGAGGGCATCTTGAATTTGGGCATTCTCATCTTTCCTCCTGTGTCCTCCTCGTCTTTCTCCCGTCCGTGAGTGATCCCTGTCCTCTGCAGTCCTTCCTGCGTGTCTCCTGCACCCTGCTGTGCTTCTGTATGTGTGGGGGGTTCCCTCCCCGGCACCCACCCTGCTCCTTGCCCCTCCTCACCCTTCGGGCAGGTACCCTCTTTTAAGGGAAAGTCCTGTTTCTTTCCTCTCTGTGCCACACTAAGGTGTCTTTCTCTTTCTGGCTCTTTTTCTGTGGAAAATGCAAATTTCGGCATCTTTAAATCGTGTATTCGCACCCTCACTTCAGGGGGGCCACTCCAGGTGCCTCCTTGAGTTGTGTCTCTCAAGGACATTCTGGCAATCCCAATCTCCAGGCTCTGCAGACCCTCACCTCCACCCTCCTCACTTATTTGAGGAGTTTGCTGGGTTCCAGGCTTCCTTTGGGTCACTGCTGTGTCCCGTGCCTGCCCCTCCAGGGTCTTTCTGTGGCGCCTGGCTGCCCTGGGTGCCCCTTCCTCGGGGATTCCCTTGCAAATGGTAGGGTCACCGAGCTCTGTGCGCCACTGCATGCTCTGAGCAGGCATCACCTCTCGATCCTGTTCTGCTCCCTCCTCTCTCCTGCTGCCTGTGACAGCCCCAGCATCCTCGAGGCTATCACCCCAGGGTCCCAACCCTTCCAGGATCCCAGCATGGCCCACCCCACTCTGGGACCCCCTGCCTGACTGTTCTGTCACTGAAGGGCCCTCTCCCGAGCCTGTCCTGAATCTCAGGTTGAGAAACTTCCGCCTCCTCTGGCTGCCTGGCCCTGCCTTCTGCTCTGGGCGCTCCACCACGAGCTGAGCCTCTGTGTCTGTGCTTGTGGGGGACACGTCACGTGTGTCCCTGCGCTCATAGGCCTCTGAGGAGCTATGTGACCTCTGGGGCCCCGGACCCCGCTTGCTCTTTATGGACTGAAATTTTGGCCAAGAGAGCCTCTCCCTCTGGGGCCGCCTGCCTCTCCCCACCCTGGGTTTGGAGATGAGTCTCTCTTGGTCCCCATCTGTTTCCAGAATTTTTGTGGGGGTCTCTCTGCACCCATCAGCAACATCCATGTCCTGAAACACAAGGAGAGGGAATCTGTTGGTGACAGTCCAAGAAGCCTGAGGCCCTGGCCCACGGACCGATGGGGTGGGAGTGCTGCCCCCGCCCAGGCCCAGCCAGCAGGGTAGTAAAGGCAGTTGGGGCCCTACGTCATGGGCATGGTGGCCTCACCTCCTTCTCCTTGCCCTGTGGGCCATGCTGGGCATCGCTGGAAGCCCACTCTTCATCCTGTGGGGCAGGGAGCTGCCGTCTGATTTTGAACTGAACCCGGTAAGGCTCTGAGTACTGTAGGATCTTGAGAGCATCTTCATATTTTATATTGTCGAAGAACACAGTTGCACTGAGCAGCTGATCTCCTAGACCAAGAAAGAGCAGCCCCAGGCCGGGTGTGAATGAGATGGGCTCCACTCTCTTGCCTTGGCCAGAGAGAAGGGCCCCAAGGGCATGAATAGGGGAGATCCCACTGAGTCTGCCCTGCCTCCCCCACTGAGTGCCTCAGGCACAGGAAAGGTGCATGGGGTCCTCCTTTTTACCAGATGCAGTGGGTGATCAAGTGGCTGAGCAGAGACATGAGGGGGTCATCCCAAGCTCCAGGTGTGGCTCCTATCCCCCTTAATGTCCCCCTCCAGGTCCCTCCCATCCTGGTAGGGAGAATAGGGACCTCAGAGATGGGACTGCCATGGCACCTTCTCTCAAGTTGAAAAGCTTGGCAGCCGAGGAGTCCTTCAGTACTTGTTTGACGAAGATCCCCTGGTCCCCGCCGCCTGTGACACTGTAGCCACTGGCTCCTGTCTCCACCTCTGTCTTCAGCGTCACCTCTGTTGCCTGCTGCACAGACTGGAACAGAAGCACATCATGGCCATGGTGAGCATATGTCAGTCCCACCATAGGCATCCCTGACCGGGCCTGTGTCTCCCAAGGACAGGTTCCCCACCGTCCTGCCCGTCAGCCTGGACAACACAGATCAGGGTGGGGCACCCACCGGGTGGGCTCAGGGAGCTGTGTCTGAGCCCTGGAGGGAGCCAGCTACAGCCTGCCAGAACTCTCGTCCCCACCCCAAACTGCCAGGACTTAGCACAGCCTGTCCATGCCGCCAGGCCCAGCAAGGCACCAGGAGCAGGGGGAATGGCTTCTGCTTTTTCTGTGGCCAAAGGTTCCCTTTTTCAGCTTCTTCATGCATTCTTCACAAATACACAAGGCACCGACTGCGTACAAGACACTGGTGCTCAAGCCAAGGAAAACGCAGGACGTCGGGCACAGCCTGCTGGACCTGGGACAGGACAGGGCCTGTGTCCTGCAGAGCTCGTGGACTTCTGGGGCCTCCAAGGACAAAACCATTGCTTTAGAGGCAGAGTGCCCTCATCATTGGGTGCTAGCAGAGTCTGGCACATGGCTACATGGCCTGGGAGCTGCCTGGCCCTTCCAGCCCCACAGCTTGAATATGCAACAGACATCATTGTACAGAGGAGAAAATTGAGGTCTGCACAGCCAGGACTACCTGGCCAGGAACTTGGCTGTATGTCAAATTGTGCACCAGGAAGGGGTGGAGGGGAGGGTCAGGACAAGATTCAGCCTTCTGGAGACCCTGCCCTTCCCCAGGCCTGAGGAGGGGAACAAGAACACCCCTCCCCAAGGTATGGGGCACACTGCCAGCCTCCTTGCTCCTCCCCTGCCTGCTCTGAACTCAGCCTCCCTGGCTGGATCCCTTGTGGACAGACACCTCTGTGACCCTCAGCTCCTGCCATACCCACCTCTGGACGACTCATCCTGAAAAATGTCCGTGAGTCCCCTGAATCCCGCTTCCACCAGGATCTCCGTCTTCCAGAGGAACCTTGCCTGCCGGGGGCGTCTTCCTGCAGCCACAAGTGTTTCCAGTTAGGCACCAGCCCCAGCTCAGGGACAGGGAGGGGCACAGGTGGGCTGGCACCAGACCAGGAGCCCTCCCTTCAGAGGGGCCAGAACCTCCAACATGCAGCTGTGTGCAGAGGGAGCTGAGCTCTTCCAGGCACATCCACAGAGAAAAGGCAACTGTTGGCCTTCCTGCTTCCTGACAGGGCCCAGCCTACAGCCCACAGCTCCCACAGGGAAGCCCCACCGCAACTGGAGTTTTGTATGGAGGGAGATAAGAAATTCAAATACAAAAATGAGTCCTTTCCTAGACATGCCTCTGATCCCATCCCAAGTCCTCATCTCCAGAGGTAGCCATGGGGCTACCCAAAAGACAGCATGAGTGTGTGACGCAGGTGCACATATGCACACACCATGTGCCCCTGAAACAGATTCATGAAGTCTGTTCCCCATCAGCCCACACGCATGCTCACAAGAACTGCAGGGCACCTCCATCCCACCGTGTCCTGGCAGGGAGGGACCCTCAGGGCACAGAGGAGTCTGAGAGGACATCTGAGTAGGCACAAGTGTGGCCCAGTGGGCAGTGGGTCAGGACAGCAGGGCTGCACAGACGTGTGTGTGAGTTGCCCACACGGGACAATGCAGGAGGGGACCTGGCTGCCTGTGGGCCTCTGCCCAGTAGGCTCACCTGGAGCCCAAAGTCAGCAGCCTCAGTAGAGTATTCGTAGACAGGTGAAGACCCCTGTGGCCGTGGTCGAATGACCTCATCCGCAGGCCCTTCAGTCACCTGATGGGAGAGAATCCAGTTACCTTCGCCACTTGGTTCCCAGGGCCCGGGCAGTGCGGAGACGGGGAGTAAGGAGGACACGCCCCTGCTGTCACTTACAGAGTGGTCGTCTTCCGTTTCTGCATCTGGCTCCCCAGGCTGCAGCTGTCGGCCGGACACTGAAGAGAGAGTGGCTGTCAGTGGAGACAAGCAGGCAGGGGAGCAGAAGGGGGCCCGGGGGAGGGGCATGTGTGCACTGTGAAGGTGGCATAGTCCTGTCCTGGACACTGGTTCTGAGAGCAAATTCAGGGCTGGGGAAGATCTATAGCTGCTGGGCTGGAGAGGCTGTGGCGTCAGGTCAGGCAGCAGTGAATGGAGACTGGGCTCATTCCAAGTTGGGACAGATTTAGTCCGAGAAAGTCACTAAACAAACACAAGGTGTGTATTATTGTATAACCACACCCTGGGAGGATCAGAATCCAGAGTCCTAGAACATGGTGTCTAAAATGCCCAGCAGCCAGCAAAGATTTCAAGTCACACAAAGAAACAGGAATGTGTGACCCATACCGAGAAGCAAAGCGGCGAAGGGAAAGTGTCTAAACGTCCGCCGGTACTGGGGTTAACACAGACTTCAAAGAAACTATTAAAAATTTGTTCAAAACACACAAACAACATCATGTTTAAAAAGTTAATGGAAAATATGTTAACAATGGCTCAGTGAAGAGAGGATCCCATAAAGAAATAAAACTTCTTGTTTTAAAGACAAGCAAAAATCCGGGAGTTGAAAATTTACTACTGGGGTTCACCAACAGAATTGAGAGACTAGAAAAATTATCAGCTTGTAGAGTAATATAAATTAACCAATTTGAAAAGCAGTGGTCGGGGAAGGTTGAACGAAGAAAAACAGCCTCAGCGATCTGTGGAGCATTAACCATAGACAAAGACACAGAAGAGAGAGCTGAGGTGATGGCTGAAAACAACCTACAGAATCCAAGAGGCTCGACCAAACCTGAGCAGGAGAAAAACAGAGATCCGCACCCAGATACCACAGTCAAAATGCTAAAGAGAAAGGGGCCCGTCACATAACAAGGGCACAAGAATACAACCGACACCTGAATCACATCAAAACCACAGAAGGTAGAATAAAGCGGAACAATATATTCACAGGGCTGAAAGAAAAGGGTTTGATATCAAGCAACCTATCTCTCAAAAATAAAGGCAAAATAGTCTGGGCATGATGGCTTGTGCCTGTAATCCCAGCACTTTGGGGTACTGAGGTGGGAGGATTGCTTGAGCCCAGAAATTCAAGACCAGCCTGAGCAATATGGTAAGATCGCTACAAAAAAATTTTTTATTAGTGGGGCATGGTGGTGCATGCACGTAGTCCCAGCTGCTCAGGAGGCTGAGGCAGGAGGATAGCTTAAGCCTGAGAGGTTGAGGCTACAGTGAGCTCTAATTGCACCACTTCACTCCAGCCAGGCAGAGCAAGACTCTGTCTCAAAAAAATAAAAATTTAAATTAAAAAAAGCAAAATTAAGGCATTCCCAAATGAACAAAGACTCGGAAATGTCATTGCTAGCAAATCTGCCTTACAAGAAATACTAAAGAAGTCCTTAGACTTAAAGGAACTGATACTAGACACTAACTCAACGCACAGAAAAAACCAAGAATGCCGAAAATGGCAAATATGTAGGTAAATATAAAAGACTATGAATATATATTGTCCTCATTTTACTTCTTAACTTCTTTTAAAGACATAGGATTGTGGCCAGGCACAGTGGCTCACACCTGTAATCCCAGCACTTTGGGAGGCCGAGGTGGGCAGATCACCTGAGGTCTGGAGTTTGAGACCAGCCTGACTAACATGGTGAAACCCCGTCTCTACTAAACACAAAAAATTAGCCGAGTTTGGTGGCAGGCGCCTGTAATCCCAGCTTCTTGGGGGGCTGAGGCAGGAGAATCGCTTCAACCCAGGAGGTGGAGGTTGTAATGAGCCAAGATTGTGCCACTGTGTTCCAGCCTGGGCAGCCAGAGTGAAAACTCTGTCTCAAAAAAGAAAAAAAAATAGGATTGTACAAAGCAAGGATTGACAAACTTTTCTTGCAAAAGACCATGTAGCAAATACTTTAAGCTTAACAGACCACATGATGTCTGTTATAACTCTGCAGCTACAGTATAGAAGCAGCTGTAGATGATAGATATAGTGTAGATGAATGAGCATAACTGTTTCAACAGAACTTACAAAGCATAAAGGACGCTGGATTGGAAGACAGGCAATAGTCTGTGAACCACTTACACGAGGCAACAATTCTAACACCATGTTGCTGGGATTCTAACATACACAGACGCAGTATAGATGTGACCATACCAGTAAAAAGGAGCGGGAGGAGAGGGCACAGCTGCCCTTCAGATCCGGGGGTTCTGTATGCCAAGTCAATGAACCTTGGGTCAAAAAGATTCTCCCTAATTGCATCTGTACTGAACACGTACAGACTCTTTTATTGTCATGATTCCCTAAATAATAGAGTATGCCAACTATTTACAAAGCGTTTCAGTTGTATTCAGCATTATAAGCAATCTAGAGATGATTTAAAGCACAGGGAGGGTACATGTAGGTTCTCCGCAAACACTAGCTCGTTTTACAGACGGCACTTGAGCACCTGTGAGTTCTGGATGCAAGGGAGGTCCTGGAAGCAGTCCCCCATGGATGCTCAGAGGCAACGGTATCTTGGATCAAAGTTTCTATAATTTACCAGATTTAAGCTGGCATTGCTTGGGGCTATGAGCAGGAAGGGGAAATTTATTGTAAATGGGGTTGAGAAAATTTGGGAGCTGATGAAAGGGTTCCAGAGCTGGATTGTGGTGATGTCTGCACAACTCTATAAGGTTAGCAAAATGGTTGAATTGTTCATTTACAGTGGGTAGGTTCTAAGGTTCATAAATTACACCTCAATGAAACTGTAAAAGAAAAGGAAATTATCTGTATACAACAAAATTTAAGTCAGGCACGGTGGCTCACACCTGTAATCCCAGCACTTTGGGAGGCTGAGGCGGGCAGATCACTTGAGGCCAGAAGTTCAGGAGCAGCCTGGCCAACATGGTGAAACCCTGTCTCTACCAAAAATACAAAAATTAGCCAGGCATGGTGGTGAACGCCTGTGATCCCTGCTACTCAAGAAGCTGAGGCAGAAGAATCTCTTGAACCCAGGAGGCAGAGGTTGCAGTGAACTGAGATTCCACTGCACTCCAGCCTCAGCAACAGAGCAAGACTCTGTGGCCGAAAAAATAATAATAAATCAAATAAAATGTATTTTGGAATTTGACAAATACAGAAGTAACCCGTATGACAGGATGGGGGTGGAGTGCAGAAGCTGCTGTTGTGGAGATATTGAAGTAGGACGGTCTTACTTGAAGGTAAACGATAACAAGCTAAATATTCAGAGTATAAGTCATAAAGCAACCACTAAAACATAGAAAGATGTACAGGTGAAAAGCCAGTAGTGGAACTAAACTGGAACACTAGGCTGCTGCCCAGGTGGCCAGACCCAGACCCCTGGCCTCCATGACCCCCAGGAGAGCCACAGCCTCCGTTTCCTCCACCTGCCAAGCCAGCCGTGGGTGCAGTGCCTCGTGCCTATAATCCCAACACTTTAGGGGATCACTTGAGGCCAGGAGTTTGAGACCAGCCTGGGCAACACAGCGAGACCTCATCTCTAGAAAATATTTAAAAATTAGCCACACATGGTGGTGCACATCTGTAGTCCCAGCTACTCAGGAGGCCGAGGTGGGAGGATTGCTTGAGCCAGGAGGTTGAGGCTGCAGTGAGCCGAGATCATGTCACTGCACTCCAGCTGAGGTGACAGAGCAAGACCCTGTCTCAAACACCAAACAAACAAAAAATATCTAGATTTCTTTTTTAAAACACTGAAGTAAAAACCAGCAAAACTGAAAGAAAAAATAAACCACAGTTATTATACAATAGGAGATTTTAACAGTCTCAGGAAATGATGGCCTTACAAAGTAGAATAGGGGAAGATACAGAACACTCGAAGTGCCCATCAACCAACGAGACCAAATTGGCACTCAGAGAGCTCCTGACAGCAGCCGGTGCATGCCGCTCTCAGGTGCACGGGGGACAATCACTGAGACAGACCCCAGGCTGGCTCAGAAACCTGTCTCAACAAATTTAAAATCGTTTCAATCATCCTAGGTCTGTTCTCTGACCGATGGACTCCAGACAGTGTGGCAGAAACATAAATCAGTAAACGGAAAACAAAGTCCAGAACAGGCCCACGCTTTACGCAGCCGATTAATCCTGTTTTGTTTGTTTTGTTCCGAGACAGTGTCTCACTCTGTTGCTCACGATGGAATGCAGTGGCGCAATCTCAGCTCACTGCAACCTCTGCCTCCTAGGTTCGAGCGTTTCTTGTGCCTCGGCCTCCCAAGTAGCTGGGATTACAGGCATGCACCATCATGCCTGGCAAATTTTTTTTTTTGTACTTTTAGTAGAGATGGGGTTTCACCATGTTGCCCAGGCTGGGCTGGTCTTTCTTGAACTCCTAACCTCCAGTTACCCACCCACCTTGGCCTCCCGAAGTGCCAGGATTACAGGTGTGAGCCCTCATGCCCAGCCAGATTCCTGTAAAAGCAGCCCAGTTGTTCCAATAGAAAGCAAAGTCACCAAATGGTCCTGAACCGCTGGTAATTTACTGGGAAACCAATAAACCTGGACCCCTCCGTCCCATCACTCGTGAAAATGAATTTGAAATGAGTCATAGGGCCGGGCGCGGTGGCTCAAGCCTGTAATCCCAGCACTTTGGGAGGCCGAGGCGGGTGGATCACGAGGTCAACAGATCGAGACCATCCTGGTCAACATGGTGAAACCCCGTCTCTACTAAAGATACAAAAAATTAGCTGGGCACGGTGGCGTGTGCCTGTAATCCCAGCTACTCGGGAGGCTGAGGCAGGAGAATTGCCTGAACCCAG
>JAPYYA010005114.1:0-11109 GCA_028533165.1 Leontopithecus rosalia | reverse complement strand
CCAACCAAATGGAGAGCAAAAATAAAGAAATAAACAAAAAGCAGGAGTTGCAATTCTCGCATTTTATAAAATAGATTTCAAAGCAACAAAGATACAGTGGTAAAAGGATCAATGCAACAATAAAAGCTAATGATCCTAACACCCAGATGCATAAGACCCATAAAGAGATTTAGACTCAATGAGACAGAAAATTAATAAGGATATCCAGGATTTGAATTCAGATCTGGAACAAGTAAACTTAATAAATATGTATAGTGCTCTCCACTTTAAATACACAAAATATACATTCTCCACTTTCAATACACAAAATATTGATCAGCCATTATTAATAACCCTTCTTAGAATTAAGCAATATTCCTGTTCTCTCTCCCTCTTTTTCTTCCTCTTTCTTCCTCTCCTTCTCTCCTTAAAAAAAAATAAATAAATAAAAATAAATTTCAGAGTGTCATAATTAACTTGATAGAGTTCTCCTAAGAGTTGTAAACATCCAGGTCATGGCCTCTGGTCAACCAGCAGAGATGGACTAGTTGTCCATTTAACAACTAAGGTAACACTGAAGCCATGCACATTTTTTTCTTTCTTCCATTTTCTTTTCTTTTTTTTTTTGACATGGAGTTTCGCTCTTGTTACCCAGGCTGGAGTGCAATGGCGCGATCTCGGCTCACCGCAACCCCCGCCTCCTGGGTTCAGGCAATGCTCCTGCCTCAGCCTCCGAGTAGCTGGGATTATAGGCACGCGCCACTATGCCCAGCTAATTTTTTGTATTTTTAGTAGAGACAGGGTTTCAACATGTTGACCAGGATGGTCTTGATCGCTTGACCTTGTGATCCAGCCGCCTCGGCCTCCCAAAGTGCTGGGACTACAGGCGTGAGCCACTGCTCCCTGCTGAAAAAAAAAAAAACGTTTTACAAGTGCCATGTTAAGGCCAGGCATGGTAGCTAACGTCTGTAATCCCAGCATTTTGGGAGGCTGAGGCAGGTAGACTACATGAGGTCAGGAGTTCAGGACCAGCCTGGCCAACATGATGAAACCCTGTCTCTACTAAAAACTACAAAAATTAGCTGGACATGGTGGCAGGCGCCTGTAATCCCAGCTACTCAGGAGACCGACACAGGAGAATTGCTTGAACCCGGGAGGCAGAGGTTGCAGCAAGCCGACATCACGCCACTGCACTCCAGCCTGGGCAAGAAAATCGAAACTCTGTCTCAAAAAAATAAAATAATAGAAAATAAAATAAAAGTGCCATGTTTGTGCAGAATGGCTAATCATAACTTCAGGTGGGATGGATACTGATTTTACCAACCTTGTCTTTTATGTCTGATTCTGGAAGATGCCCCTTGTTTGGCAGTAGAGGGGAAGAAATAGTATGAAGTCCTTTGCGACCATGTGCAGGTTTTGTGAGGGAGAGGGGACCACATCAGCAGCAATCATCAACCAACCAGTAGGATCTACTTAGTGGTGAGTGCACTGGCTGTTTAATTGTTAAGAGTCACCAGCCTGAGCACACTAGAGCATGGCCACATGGGTTCCTGTAGAGATGGGCTCAGTTTCCAAAATTCCCCCCAGATGTTTGCTTCTTGCCCAATCAAGAGGAGATCTTGAGACTCCCAAGTGGAGTCATGAGGCGGCACCCTGCTGGGCTGTGTAGACGGACTGAATGGATATATGAAGTGGGGGTGAGGGTCAAGGGGCTATTACTGCTCTTTGGAAATACTTACCTCTTGTAGGTCCTGCCTTAATGGTTTTCTGACATCCTAGTTCTAGCAAACCCTGCGCAAAGTGGGTAATCAGAGTTAAAACTGTGCGGAGACAAAATAATGAGAATGGTTTGTTAAAGACAATGAAGTATTGCATAATGTCTGCATTTTACCACTGACTTGAGTGCATCCTTAGAAAAACTTAATGTAACAAAAAACCCAGGACATTTTTGGAAATCGTATGCTCTCTAGCAACTCTGTATGAATTTTTATGCAGACAGTTTTATGAGTTACATAAAATGCTATAAAAATAGGAAATAAAAGGAAATTATCCTCTACTCCCTGGTAGAAGCACAGACCACACACTCACAGCTCTAGAATGGACACACAACTATCACATTTCCTGAATAAATTCACACTGTTCAGATTACAGAAACTCAAACATACAGATGCCTGAATAATACATCCACAATATACTCACAGATCCAAATACAAACATACACAAGCCTCCATCATGAAAACTATATTCTGTCCATATTCTCAGATTACATACATATAGCTTGTAACACCCAAATACACCCAGCCATCCCTCTGCCTCCAAATTCCTCATACCAAAAATGTACATCTAAATTCTCATCTAGACACCATGAGCATACATAAAACTTCTCTACTCTGAATACACACAAAACAGTAAAACATGTAACATTACCTGTCTTTTCAAATGTGTGCACACATTCACAATATCTCACAGTACCGTCAAAATGCACAGAACCACCCCCACCACGAAAACACACACACACACACACACACAAAACCTGAAACCCCATTAATTCCGACATTCAATTATTTATTTATTTATTTATTTTTGAGACAGAGTCTCGTTCTGCCGCTCAGGCTGGAGTGCAGTGGCCCGATCTTGGCTCACTGCAACCTCCGCCTCTCCGGTTCAAGTGATTCTCCTGCCTCAGCCTCCCAGGTAGCTTGGATTACAGGCGTGCACTCCCACGCCTAGCTAATTTTTGCATTTTTAGTAGAGATGGGGTTTTACCATGTTGGCCAGTTTGGTCTTGAACGCCTTACCTCAGGTGATCTGCCCACCTCAGCCTCCTAAAGTGCTGGGATTACAGGCGTGAGCCACTGCACCCAGCCCAGTTATGACCTTCTTTAATCTGCAATCTCCACACAGACACCACCAACCCACACATGTGAATATGTATTTGATTCTCACCAGTTAAATACATATCAAATTGCAAACTAAGAAGTCTTATAAACACATTTTTCACATACACACAACCACCCCATGTATCTCATACCCCAAAGTCCAAAACAAATCTTTCTTACATTCTCAAGTACACACACTGACCCAACTGCCCAAGAAGACACACACATGTCTGCAGTAGATTTTAGATATAATACATGTGTAGCCTACAATTTACAAATAATATACCCTACTTTTTATTATAAATTCCACGTAAGTAAGTGATTCTCATAGAAGCTTTTGTTGACTTTGGCCACACTCTTGCATCCACAACCAACGTGTGCTACCAAGTGAACAGACTACGACGAAAGGCCTGTTCTCAGACTTTGCAGCCGCTCATTATCATTGACAAATGAGCGTATTGGAACATCCATGCTGGGTGATCATTCTGATTAAGTCAACAAGCTTCACAACTCTCTCAATGAGGATATCCGTGACAGGAGCTGCTTCTTTTCTGAACCGCGACATAATTTCAACTGCTGAGTTTTTCCTCAAGCTCTTGTATGTGAGGGGCATGGAGGAGACACACTGCGGTTCCCACTGCATGGTTAAACCTCCTCCCTCAGGTTGCGGTGAGCCAAGATCGTGCCATTGCACTCCAGCCTGGGTAATAAGAGCGAAACTCCATCTCAAAAAAAAAAAAGAAAAAAGAAAAAAAGAATTAACATAATTAACATCAATTTTATACAATATTTTCCCCAGAAAACAGAAGAAAATGGAATACTTCCCAGTTTATTATGTGAGGATATGATTTCCCTGACACAAAAATTGGACAAAGTACAGAAAAAGAAAACACAAACTATCCACAATTTCTGGCAGAATAATCAATGTAAAAGAACACATTCCAACTTACGAGGCCAGGGCTATCCTGATACCTAAAGCAGAAATAGTACCAAAAGAAGAAAGAAAACAAGAAAGAAAGAGAAAAAGAAAGATACCCTTCATAAATATGATACAAAAATCCTTAACAAAATATTAGCAAATATAAATAATTTAAAAGTATATACCACAATCAAGTGGAATTTATTTCACAGATGCAAGGCTGGTTCAATATTCAAGAATCAATCAATATAATATACCAAACCAACAGATTCAAGAAGTAAAATCACATGATCACATCAGTTGGTACAAAAAAATCATTTAACAAAATTCAACTCCCATTCATGATTAAACCTCAATGAGAATGTTTCAGAAAGTAGTCTTTGGAGCACTAATATTCTGTGGAAATTTGTGAGAAATAAAAATTCTCATATTCCATTCCATATCTCCTAAATCAGAATCTGAATTCAAATGCAAGTAAAGTGTCAGAAGCACTTTCCTCTAAGACAAAAACAGAAAAACTGTTTGTGCTCCTTCCCTCCCTCCCTCCCTCCCTCCCCCCCCATTTTTCTTTTCTGAGACAGAGTTTTTCTCTTGTCACCCAGGCTGGAGTGCAATGGCACGATCTCGGCTCACTACAACCTCCAACTTTCGGGTTCGTGCAATTATCCTGCCTCAGCCTTCTGAGTAGCTGGGATTACAGGAACCCGCCACCACGCCTGGCTAAATTTTGTATTTTTAGTGGAGACGGGGTTTCCCCATGTTGGCCAGGTTGGTCTCGAACTCCTGACCTCAGGCGATCCACCCACCTTGGCCTCCCAAAGTGCTGGGATTACAGGTGTGTCACCGAGTCTGGCCTATTGGTGCACTTTCAACGGGGTTACTGTTGAAGACTATTCTGTCATTATCCATCTGAAGATCTCTCAAAAAATTTCTCAAACATCAAGAACCATGATAAATCACTTGTTAATAATATAAACCATGTATCCAATTTCCATTGTTGCTATGTCTTTCAGGAAGATCAGTGACAATTTAAGATCAAAGTTCATAACCATGTCAGACCATATATTCTAAACTTGACCTGGGGTTGACAGTCTCTTCTTCATTTTCTCTGATCTTAGTTTTATTTATCTAGTCTTGTCATCTTACTATAGAGATTGTTAGATGTCTTCTAAATCCACTAAAAGTAAAAGAAAGTAACAAATAAATAGATGAGCAAATAAGAACTTACCAAGGACTTGGTCATTTTTGGCTCTTCAGACGAAGGGGAAGAGAGCTGAGAAAACAGATGGGCAGAGGTAAAGATGGGAGAAGGAAGTGTACCAGTGTCACCCATGGACACATACATCAGTTAGTGCCCATGTACCTTACTCAAAAATTTATTTCTAGAGCTACAACATTAAAATATCATCCCATCATCGCATATTGTACAAAGATTTAAGTGCAAAAGTTTTACCATAACATGGTTAATAAAAAAGAAAGATTAGATTATTCAACATGGTGGTTGTCACAAAAAAATTAGAAACATTTAAATATCTAATAATTGTGGATTGCTTAAATATTTTATAAAATACCCAAAGGACACACTGTTCTATTACAGTATCATACTATCTGATTTCACAGGCCCTTTAAGTTATCACCAACCCTGGTACCTAACTCCTCATTCTCACTCTTTATTCTGCTCTAAGTGTCAATTGCTACCCAGTGACTCTATTCCCAAAGCCATTACTGAAATCTCAGGTTCACTGATTCCCATGCCTTGCTGCCCATGAGCCCTGGATCATTCATCCTACAATTCCTGATCAGAGAGCCTTCAATTCCTCTACTCTAATGGTCCTGGCTCCCTACCAATCAATCCCATATCCCCATGACTGGCCTCCATGCCTGTATCTCCATCAGACATCCTAAGAGTCCCAATCCAAGGCACACCTGTACCTGCACTGGGGCCTTAGCAAACAAACACATCTCCCACCGCTGACAAAACTAGGCCATAAACTCCTCCACACACGTAAACAGGAACTAAATCAATGAACAAATTTGGGGAAATTATTGAATGTAGAGGATAAATTTATAAATAGAAAACACTTCTAAGTGTGAAAAAACAGACTATTCAGAGAAAGAATTAAGGAAATAAGAAAACTCTTCATTGGCAGTACTGAAAGCGAAATGATGTCAGAAATAGCAACTAAAAGACCACTCTTCTGTCAGGGCGAGAGAGACATTTTCAGAAATAAAAGCACTTGCAGAGAGTATCTCTATCTTTGAGAGAAATACTGAAAGAAGTAGTCCAAATAAATGTAAAATGAATCTCATGAGAAATCTTCAATAGGAAAATACTGTTCAGTAATAATTCTTGCAAAATATATATAATTACAAAAAAGGACAATGTGACAATGTGATCAAGAGGCCACTAAAGAGAAAATTAATAATGTCCTATGATAAAACATTCTAATCATCTCAGGAAAAAACAGAAAAAATGGGGTCCAGAATGGAAACAATGAGCAGAAATTTCATCCATCCAATCAAAATATATAAAGAAAAGACAGAAAATAAAAAGAGCTAAATAGTGAACATCAAATGGAAGGCATACAATCAGATAAATCATTATTACAATAAATAGAGGTAAAATTCTATCAACAGAGACTATAAGTTGGATTAGAAAAAAACAAAGGTATCTATTGTAAACAAATAGGTAATGTAACATAGAAACAGATATGGATATAAAATAAAGCTCTGGGCAAAGACACATCATCCAAATGCAATAAAAGTAAAAATCAGTGGCCGTGTATGTATCAACGTGGCATTTTTTAAATACATTCTCTATATTACTCTTATATATGTATGTATGATCTGCAAATATTTTCTTTCTTTTTTTTTTTTTTAGATGGATTTTTGCTCTTGTTACCCAGGCTGGAGTGCAATGGCGCGATCTCGGCTCACTGCAACCTCCACCTCCTGGGTTCAGGCAATTCTCCTGCCTCAGCCTCCTGAGTAGCTGGGATTACAGGCATGCGCCACCATGCCCAGCTAATGTTTTCTTTTTTGTATTTTGAGTAGAGACAGGGTTTCACCATGTTGACCAGGATGGTCTCGATCTCTTGACCTCATGATCCACCCGCCTCGGCCTCCCAAAGTGCTGTGATTACAGGCTTGAGCCACCGCACACGGCGGATCTGCAAATATTTTCTTGCAATCCATGAGTTGCCTTTTCACTCTATTGACCTTTGATGCATAAAACACTTTTATTTTGATTAAATCTATCTATTATTTTATTGGCTGTGCTTTTGGTGTCATTGATCCAACAAATCATTGCAAAACCCAAATCACGAAACTTTTCCTTTATGCTTTCTTCTAAGACCTTTATAGTTTTAAGTCTTATGTTTAGACCTTTGATCCAGTTTGAGTTAGTTTATGTATATATACTATGTATATATCCACATGCAAAGAGTGAGGTTGCCCTCTTATTTATACTATATATATATATACACCATATGTATACATATAGTATAGTATGTATCATATATAGTATATATATAAAGTATATAATACATATATATATTGTGTATATATACATGCATATAAAATATATATGCATATATTCTATATATATACACGTACATTATATGTTATAAGTATATATACAAATATATTTTAAAAAGCTCAACATCACTGATGATTAGAGAAATGCAAATTGAAACCAAATGTTATATATTATACATGCATTAGCTAGAATATATTAATCAGCTATAATACATATTATATTATATATATTATATATTATTACATATAATGGTGTTTATATCATTATTACATATCCAAAGGAATATAAATCATTCTATTACAAAAATACATGCACATGTATGTTCACTGCAGCACTGTTCACAACAGCAAAGACATGGAATCAACCCAAATGCTCATCAATGGTATACTGGATAAAGAAAATGTGGGGTATATCTACACCATGGAGCACCATGCAGTGATGAAAATGAATCAGATCATGTCTTTTTCAGACACGTAGATGAAGCTGGAAGCCACTAACCTCAGCATAACACAGGGATAGAAAAGCAAATATTACATGTTCTCACTTATAAGTGGGAGCTGAACAACGAGACCATGTGGACACAGGGAGGAGAACAACACACACTGGCACTTGTTGGGGGAGGGCAGTGGTAGGGAGAGCATCAGGAAAAATGGCTAATGCATGCTGAGTTTAATACCTAGGTGATGGGATGATAGACGCAGCAAACTACCATGGTTCACATTTACCTGTGTAAGAAAACTGCCTGTCCTGCACATGTGCCCCAGAACTATAAAGAAAATAAACACACAAATAAAATTTAAAAAAATTATCTTAATTGTATGTGGGTAGGTCCCTCTGATTGAAAGTGAAATGGAAACAATTAAAAAAAAAACTTACTATTCAAAATTTACAAAACTAAATAAGAGTAAAACAAATTTACATTTTTGTCCCTGGATTGATATAAGACAAAAACATTGTGTGGGAAAGCTGGAGTTGAGGACGAATGAGATTCTGAGAATAAAAATCCCTGGTACATAGTCAAAGTTTCAGAGTCAACTTTAGATTTTCAAGGATTATAAAATAGATAACCTAACAGATAAAAGAAACCAGATAATATCCGTGTTTCAGGGAGAAAGAACAGAAAATTGGCTGAGTTCTGTCACTGACAAAATTTAGTGGGAAGGAGGAATCTGGAAAGTGGGAGGGTGGAGGGATCCCGGGTTTGCCGGGTGGGGAGGGGCTGTGCTTCAGCCTCCCCCCTCACTGCCCCTCCCCCATCAGGGGCCCTTTGTGATGTGAAGGCCCCAGCTCTGTGACACAGGCCTGGGCCCCAGTCCCTAGTCTGCAAGGGAATGCCCAGAACTCAGTTGCTTGAAGGCAGCAAACCTATTCAGATGGCGAATATTCCGTTTCCTCTAAAATTTCTTAGTGATTTGTGGATAAACACCCCCAGCTTTACACCATGGGTGTTGGATATCTTCCTCACCCTGGTATTTGTCGTGGAGTTATATTTCCTATTAGCCCCCTGCCCCTCTTACTTCCATCGTGATCCACCCTCACCATCGCCCGGGGAGAAAAAAATGGTAAGGAGCCCTTGGGCCGGACCCACACGGCACAATTCTCTCCTTTCTTTCTGTTATTAGGTCTACTTTTCCAAATCCAGTGGAGAGACTTCCGCAATGGGAAGTGTCAGGAGAGACCAGAACATGGTCCTTCCAGGGAGAGGCAGAGCAGCCAGGGGTTGGTCGGGACTGGGATTTCCATCCCAAGCTCTAAGTCCATCTGTGGGGGAGCACAGGAGGTGTCAGGGCAAAACCAAACCCCTGGACTCAGTGGTGAGGACCAGTCAGGACACGGGGGAGGTCTCTGTGGGGGGGGCTCAAAAGCCCCTTCCTGGGGCAGGTGGCTGGGGGCCCAGCCTTGTCTGTGTGGGGTGATCTGGGGGCTGTGCTGAGCCTCCGAGGGCCTCCCACCTGGGCCTGGAGTCTCCTCTGATCTCCTGAGAAGCAGAATCCTACCTGACAGCTCAGGTGTGCCAGCGGGCCTGAGCCTGGGTGTTCGTCGAGTAGAGGAGCACTTCTACTGTTACTTACCTTATATTATATATTATATGGTATACATTATGTATATTATAGTTTATACATGAAATATAATATATATATATATTTTTTCCTCATATAGTAAATCCCTCTTTGTGGTGGGTTTTATTGTGTTTGTTTTTTGAGACGGAGTCTCACTCTTGTTGCCCTGGCTGGAGTGCAATGGCCATCTCGGCTCACTACAGCCTCTGCTTCCCAGGTTCAAGCAGTTCTCCTGCCTCAGCCTCTGGAGTAGCTGAGATTACAGGCACGCGCCACCACGCCCGGCTAATTTTTGTTATTTTTAGTAGAGACAGGGTTTCACTATGATGGCGAGGCTGGTCTCAAACTTCTGATCTCAGGTGATCCACCCTTCTTGGCTTCCCCCATCGCTCGGATTACAGGCGCGATCCACCACGTCTGGCCCCCTCTTCATGTTTTTCTAAGAAGAAAAGCGGTTTATCATCCACTTAAACATGAGTGGGAGGAAGCACACCGCTCCCTGAGCAAGAGGAGAGAGCTGTGTGGTTCGTGGGCGCTGCAGCTGGACTGGGGGGCAGAGAGTGAGAGCTGGTCTCAGCCCCTCGCCCTTTCTTGTCTCCCAGGGTCACCTTCTCTCCCAGGGTCAGCAGAGCGGGAGGCCCAAAGTCAGGAAGAAAAACTGCAGTCTGGAAGGTAAGGCTCTGCCGGGGCACACTAGAGTTCATTTGATCTCATCTGTCCCCAGAGAGAAGCGACTCTGTCTGAGGAAGTCAATTGAAGAGTGGGGGTTCCTAGGAAGGAAATCAGAACCCCGGGTCCCTCTCAGATTCTGTGCTGGCATGAAACCATGGTGGGCCAAGGACTGGGTGTTCCCCAGCAGGGCACAGTGTAGGGGGAGGAGACCAATGCCTGTCTGAATCAGGAGGTGGGGGTGAGGGAGCTGTGGACAGCTGTTCAACTCTGCTAAGGCTCATTCCTCTGAGACCACCCCAGTCCTTTCTCCCCACAGGGCAGCTGTGAGAACTATGGGGATTGGGGGGGGTCTGTGTGTGGAAGCCCTCTGTGGACAAAGCCTTGCCCTTCATGCATCGCTATCACCGTCCAGGCCATGTGGCCTTGGACACAGACATGTGGTTTCCAGTGTCTAACTCCCCATGGTCTTCCCTCAAGAAACATCCACTCAGCCTCCTGTGAGATCCCAGGCCCCTCCCTCCCTCACTGCCCTAACCCGGTCTCCTGATTTCCAGCTTCTGGAGACCTCCTGACAGTCCTGGAGGGGATTCTGGAGTTGCTTTCACAACTGCAGCGGTGAGGCACTTCCCCTTCCCTGCATCCTTCTTACCGGGCTGGGATTCGACCCCAGGGCCTTATGAGCCTGGAGCTGACCCTGGATGGGGAGTCCAGGGGGACAGAACATGGGAGTAAAACCCTGGAGCAAGGGGTAGGAGAAGAACTGGGGAATCTGGGTGCAGTGCGGTGGAGGGGCATAGGAGAACTGGGGAGTCTGGGTGTGGGACGGTGGAGGTGCATAGGAGAATTGGGCAGTCAGCATGTGGGGTGGTTGAGGGGCATAGGAGGAGAATTTGGCAGTCAGCATGTGGGGTGGTAGAGGGGCATAGGAGGAGAATTGGGCAGTCAGCATGTGGGGTGGTGGAGGGGCATAGAAGAATTGGGCAGTCAGCATGTGGGGTGGTGGAGGGGCATAGGAGAATTGGGCAGTCAGGATGTGGGGCGGTGGGGCATAGGAGGAGAATT
>JAPYYA010005113.1:0-11111 GCA_028533165.1 Leontopithecus rosalia | reverse complement strand
GCTTGGTCAATTCGGCTGTTGAAACTTGTGCATGCTTCACGAAGTTCTCGTGTTGTGTTTTTCAGTTCCTTCAATTCATTCATATTCCTCTCTAAGTTGTCCATTCTTGTTATCATTTCCTCAAATCTTTTTTCAAATCTTTTTTCAAGGTTCTTAGTTTCTTTGCACCGATTTAGAACATGTTCTTTTAGCTCACAGAAGTTTCTCATTATCCACCTTCTGAAGTCTGATTCCATCATTTCATTACTCTCATTCTCTGTTCAGCTTTCTTCTTTTGCTGGTGAGGAGTTTTGGTCTTTTGTAGGCGGTGAGGTGTTCTGTTTTCAGGTGTTTTCCTCCTTTTTGCGCTGGTTTCTTCCCATCTTTGTGGATTTATCCACCTGTTGTCTGAGTGGTTGCTGATTTTTCAATTGGGTCTCTGAGTAAAGGCCCAGATTTTTAAGATGAAGTATTTCTGTTTCTTAGTTTTTTTTTCTAACAGTCTAGCCCCTCTGCTGTAAGACTGCTGAGGTGCACTCCGGGCCCTGCTTGCCTGGGGTACACCTGTAGCAGCTGCAGAACAGTGAGGGATGCTACCAGTTTCTTCTTCTATCTTTGCCCCAGAATGATGACCGCCAAATGTCAGTCTGATCAGTCCATTTTGAGGTGATTCTTTGGGTATACAGAGGTCAGGGAGCTGCTTGAGGAGACGATCTGTACTTTATAGGAGCCCAAGTGCTGTTCTGTGAGCTCTGTTGTTCATACAGTGTTGCTAGGCAAGTACGTTTAAGTCTGTTGTGGCAGAACTCATGAAACCGGATTTTTTCCTCAGATGCTCTGTCTTGGGGAGTTAGGGCTTTATTTGTGAGTATCTGTTGTGCTGTCCTGCCCAGGTAGGAGGCAGTCTAGTCACTATTTGGCTGCCGAGGCTCCGCACTGCTGGCCTTAGGTCCGCCCTTTTGCTGTGGGCTCCATCCTGCTCTTTTGGGCTCTGCCCTGCTGACATAGGCTCCGCCCTGCTGATGTGGGCTCTGCCCTGTTGGCGGAGTCTCTCTGTTATTGCGGGTTGCCTCGGCAATGGCTGACCGAGTCAGCAATGGGCGGGTACCTCAGTAGGGGCCGATGCTCTCGGCAATGGCGGATGCCCCTCCCCTACCAAGCTGCACAGCCATGGGTTCAGCTATTCCCACAGTGGAACTCTCAAACCTGGGAACTCCGAATCGCCATATTGTTTGTCCCTGTGGAGGTGGGACCCATCGAGCCTGATCACTTGCCTCCCTGCCTCCGAGCCTTTTTGCTTTTTTTTCTTTTTTAAGTTGTAGGGTTGACTCTCTCCCGGGTGCCTCAGCCGCCTGCCGAAAGGGCACTGGGATCTGTGTGATTTCCCATGCAGCGACCCGCTGTGCTCGTTCACAATTCATCTCCCAGAAATCTCCTGGTCTGGTTCACCGTCCAAAACCCGTTCAATCAGATGAACATGGCAATCTGCCCTCCCAAGTCTCAAATTGCCAGTTTAACAGGGCGCCCAGAACCGTGTGTTTTGTGCACTGTGCCGCTGTGCTGCAGCACTGGCTGCCTGGCCGTGCCAGCAGATACCGCTGTGCTTGCATCCTGTGTCCCTCTTATACCTGGGCTTTTCCCCACTCTGTGGGCTATAAAGATCCGTCTGGAAATGCTGTGTGAACTCACCATCTGCATCTTGACTGAGAGCTGCAATCGTGAGTTACTTCTAGAGCACCATCTTCCTCCCCCTCTCAATTATCATTTTTATTTATGAAATAATGTGTGTCTGGTGCTGATGGGGCTGGAGGTATAAAAGATGGCAAGCCCAGAGTACAAGCTCCTGTCAGTGGTGGTTAGTTCACTGCTGACCTCAGCTGTGCCTGTAAGTGGTAACAAGGACGGCAATGCTATTTGTTTGTATCTGTCTTTGTGTCTGTCTCTTGCATTTACTTTTTTTCTGCTTATTTGCTGCTTCAGAAGTAAATAAAGATAAAAACCCATTTTGAATTTTGTCCAAATGATCTTTCTCACCCACAATATATCTGCCTAGGGACTTCAGTGCTCTGTTTTTGAGCAGCCAAGACTCACAAAGTTAGCAAGCTGCCTTTGGAACTCAACACCACAGGAAGCATCTTTGCTGTACTTCACGAGCTACGAAGTGACGCTGGGTCCTGCTGGGCCTTTCCAGTTTCAGAAGCAGAAACATCACACTTTTTAGATCAATGGAGAAAAGGGAATCTGGTCTTGTGACTTCAGTTCACCTTGTACATTTCTCCATATGCAGACAACCCCGGAGGTCTCTCTTCTTTCAGGGAGACAATGATTCTCTTCATTTGGTTTCCATCTGGAGGAATTTTTCCTTAACTCTCCTGGGTTCTGTGTACCATACCTTTGTCTTCTCTCACAGAAGTTAAAGGAGTTATCTAGGCGGTGAGTTGATTAGGGTCGTTAATTTATTAAAAGTCTATACAAGGTGGATTTAGGATGATGTGAATAAAACATTAGGCCCTTCATTTTCAGGGAGCATTTCCAAGGCCCTGGCTGGAGACTTTTAGATTCAAAGAGTGTTTAAGATTAGTAGCTGTAATGAAATATTTAAAATGCCCTAAAATACTGCAGCTCATATATGAATAAAACCTAACAGGTTTCCCCAAATTCAACAACAACCCTGTAGACACTTTTTATAAATTGTCAATAAAAAAAATTATCACCATGCTAAAGATTGAATTATAAATTCTCTTTTTACAGAAAATATTAGAAAATTTTTTCATGTGGATAGGCAATGAAAGGTATTCTGTGGGGGAAAAATCTTAAGAGGAAGGAGTATTGGAAAGGTGGAAAGGCTCATCAATTAGTTAATTAAAGTATGTCTTGTGGTTTGTGATATTCACTAGCACTAAATGTTTAAAATTTGGTGTGATTTCTCTTACTCTAAATGGATATTTACTTTTGAAACTAATTGTATTTTTTTAAAGCCTACAAAATTTATTATCAGTTTCAAAAGACAGAAAATTAAATAGACTTGGTCAAATTAGTATAAAAATATCAAAATGCTTAATCTCAATTTCTGTAATAGTGATTCTGATTTTCATCTCAACCACAGATGGGTGACAGATAGTTTGGAGACCAACACTGGGACCTTTGGTAATGTGGTAGAAGAATTGTTTGAAGAAATGGTTTCAAGACTCTAGGTCTTAAGCCAGAATTCTAAAACCGAACTTACAAATCAAGTGTGGGGAGACAGGGCGGTGGAATGTTGAGACTTGGAAAAACAATTTATGTTTTCGAATATCTTCTCAGGAAGCTACTATGAGGCATTTAAGCATGATAAAGGAGTAAATCAAAGTATAAGAGCCTGTAATCCTAGCACTTTGGGAGACTGAGGTGGGCAGATCACCTGAGGTCAGGAGTTTGAGATCAGCCTGGCCAACAGAGTGAAATGCTGTCTCTACTAAAAATACAAAAAATTAGCCTGGCATGCTGGTACGTGCCTATAGTCCTAGCTACTCAGGAGGCTGAGGCAGGAGAATTGCTTGAACCTGGGAGGCAGAGGTTGCAGTGAGTGGAGATCGCACCACTGCACTCCAGTCTGGGAGACAGAGCAAGACTCTGTCTCAGGGAAAAAAAAAAAAGAAAATACAACACAAGAGGTGGGCACAGTGGCTCACACATATAATTTTAGGAGCTAAGTCAGGAGGATTGCTAGAAGACAGGAGTTAGAGACCAGCCTGGGCAACATAGTAAGTGTCTCTATAAAAATAAAATAATAAAATAAACTAGCTGGGTCTGGTGTAGTCCCAGCTACTCAGGAAGCTGAGGCTGTATTCCTTTTTTTTTTTTAAAGTTTTTTATTTTTTAAAAATACATCATAAATGTATACAGGCTTCAGTCTCCTCAAAACCTGGATTCACTCCTGGCCTTTGGCTTCTCCACTCTACACCAGCATATCTGCTCTGTAGATCCAAACTTTGCCTGGATGGGCTATTCCAAACACTAGATCAGTGGGTCTCCAACTTTAGCTTGCATCAGACTTACCTGAAGGGTCTGCTCCAATGCCCACCTCTCCAAGAATTTCTGATTCAGTAGATCTGGGTAGAATCTGATGTGCATTTCTAACACGATCCCAGGTGATGCTGAAGCTGCTACTCCCAGGCCATGCTTGGAGAGTCAGTCTCTAAGTCAAAAGTCCTCAATGCCGGCTGAACAGTAGAAACACATGGAGAGCTTTAAAAGCTACTGATGCTGGGGGCATATCCTTAGTCTTCTGATTTAATTGGCCCAGGCAGGGAATATCTTACAAGTTTTCCAGGAGATTCTAATGGGCATTCCAGGCTGAGAACCAGTAGTCTAGACTGCGAGACAGGAGTTAGCTCACTTAGGTAGCAGGTCTAAGTTATGCCTTTCAATATGGCATTATCAGTGATAAGGATGACATTTTATATGTTATTTCTTGTGGTGTATTCCGATGGTGGTAACATACGACATCTGTGAATGAAATCTATGAATTAAGGGACTTTGTTATGTGAAACAGTTGTACATATTATTACACTAGCTATAGCTATTTATATTTTAAAAATATGTCAATATATTTAGAAAATTAATACTTTGTTTTGAAATGACTTTTGGGTCATGATACAATTGATTAAATGAAAGATGCTACATAAGATCTCAGTGAGTTCACCATCTTCATTTCTGACTAGAAGCTGGATCTTACACACTATGGTTTGGTGTATGCCCTCACATGCAGAATTTACCAAGCTCTGGAAAGCTGAAAGAATTTGATGTTTCTAAATAACATGTTTTAAAATTTTACTTAAAGTTCCGTGATACAGGTGCAGGATGTGCAGGTTTGTTACATAGGTAGATGTGTGCCATGGTGGTGTCCTGTACCTCGTCCTCTAGGTTTCCTCCTCTGGCCCCCCCCCACCGGCCAACAGGCCCTAGTGTGTGATGTTCCCCTCCCTGTGTCCATGTGTTCTCTTTGTTCAAATCCCACTTATGAGTGAGAACATGCAGAGTTTGGTTTTCTGTTCCTGTGTTAGCTTGCTGAGGATACTTGGAATAATACTTTTTAACTTTTATCTTTTAAATTTTATACTATTTCACTATTATAATCTGGCTTAGCTGTAAGAAAATGTATTCTAACATTTATTTATTTTTGAGATGGAGTCTTACTCTGTCACAAAGGCAGGAGTGCAGTGGCACAAGCTCACTGCAGCCTCCGCCTCCTGGGTTCAAGAGATCTATCTACCTTGGCCTCCTAAAGTGCTGGGATTACAGGTGCGAGCCACCACGTCTGGACTATAACACTTGTTAAAATGCTCAATTTATTGTTTTTTCTCACCAGAAACTACCCATTAGGTTCATTTGCTGAAAACTAAGAGTACTGTGGCATCTCTAGTTTTCTCTTTAGCAGGGTCCGGCACCAGGGCTCTGCACCAGCTGGCTATCCTACAGTGATCCGTGGCTTGAGAATGAAAGTAATTTCTTCCTTCAAATATCTGGGTGCCTCATAGAGATGGGAAGTCTTTAACTACATATTCTATTTCTATACTTATTATCATTCCATTTGGAAAAACATGTCACATAGGGCCAAAGAGATCCAGTTATGCTGCAGATTCTGGTTAAATGAATACTTGATGAAGCGATAAACCTGTTTTAAAATGAATTTGCTGCTCCTATCAATTCCTTCCTCCACTGTTGCAAGCCCGAAAATGTATCACATAATGAACTTGATAATCTGCCCCTGCTAAATGCTACAAGCAATGTCCCAGGCTGCCCCTTATTTAATTTCCGGTTTAAAAAAAATCCCAAAACACTCTGCAGAGAAATGTCTTTTCCATCTTTCACATTAATGTATTAAAAAAATCTGGCTACATATGGAACTTAAATAAAGTGTATCAGGTTATTTAGAAAAACATAGAATTAATTTACATTAAGTACAGTGTGACACTGCTATTAATTGTGATACAGCAGAGGATTACAGAGGGAGCAGAAAAAAAAAAAGCCGGATTCTTGTGCTGACTTTACCGCTGGACCGATAATCCAAGGAGCACATGTTTCAGACTGTGGCATTCTGCAGTTCTGCAGTTAACAGGTCACACCTGGTGAGGTTACCGTCTTTTCACAGGCTTTTGAACTCTGAACAGTCCCTGGGGTGAGAAAACATATTCTGATACCAAAGTCATTATCACATTCATCCCTCCCAGAAGTACAACTTGTATCCAATTGCCTCATTTTACCCTGGTGAGAGATTAGGATGCCTCATAAGAGCATTGAAACTAATTGCTACAACAAATTAATTGATTACATGCACAAAAGGAGTTATTCCCTTGCATGGAGAAGTCCAGAAAAGACAGCATATATCACTCTTCTTAATAATTTCATTATAATGAAATGATAATGGCATCTTGTTTCTGTAGGTCTTCAAACATTGAAGGCTTAGGTGTGATTTTATTGGTGACTGGGGATGAGTTAAACAACCTTTCTGTGTCACTCTTCATTTGCTGTTTTCTGATACCTGCAGAGCAGCTTTCAAATCATAACTATGAGTTACAATTATGTAACCATATGAAAATGCAGTGTTAACCCACCAGCAGTAGAAAATGGATTTTCAATTTATATTTTTTCCAGCTATGACGATGACTTTATACTGAGTTTGCCCTGCTTTCAGACCCTACCCCCTTGGTGACAGTATTTTTTTTCTGAGATGACAGCGTAAGCCTTCAATAATGAATATCTGTGTCTTTGCCTTCTACTTCCCTTCTGTTAACAGCACCTCAGTTTTTCTTTGGAATATCAGCCTTTAACAATTTCAG
The DNA here is from genome assembly GCA_028533165.1 of Leontopithecus rosalia. NCBI lineage: Eukaryota > Metazoa > Chordata > Mammalia > Primates > Cebidae > Leontopithecus > Leontopithecus rosalia. Next base: position 4,311 of record JAPYYA010005113.1, on the reverse strand, counting down.
TCCACATGGTTGTGGGGGTAAGGGGATGATGATCCCCATCTTAAGCTCTGGGTGGGTACATGGACCAAGCATGGTAGATGAGGGTGCAGCATCCGCATGGACACACTGACTGGTTTAGGAATGGGCATGTAATCATGAAACCTGGAATTCTTGCTGAGAATTTTAGAAAAGAAAAGCTTTGTATTTTTCTTCTGGTGTCATGGCTAAACTAGCAGAATATAATATGAGAGGCTCTGATAGACCTCTGTGCCACTATCCGAAGAACCTGTTGGAAGAAAGTGGATCTGAGAAATGGAACGGGACAGATGCCTCTGGATCCAGCTGTGCCTGAAGTACACTTCTGGACTTCAGAAATTCAGAAGCTAGGCCGGGCGCAGTGATTCATGCCTGTAATCTCAGCACTTTGGGAGGCCGTGGCGGGTGGATCATGAGGTCAGGAGTTCAAGATTAGCATGGCCAACATGGTGAAACCCTGTCTCTACTAAAAATACAAAAATTAGCTGGGTATGATGGTGTGTTCCTATAATTCCAGCTATTCAGGAGGCTGAGACAGGAGAATTGCTTGAACCAGAACCCAGGAGGTGGAGGTTGCTGTGAGCTGAAATCACACCACTGCAGTCCAACCTGGGTGACAGAGAGAGACTCCCTCTCAAAAAAAAAAAAAAAAAAAAAAAGAAGAATTTTGGAAGCTAAAAGTTCTTTTTGTTGGATTGAACTGGGTTTCTGCTGTGTGTATCCAAAAGAGTCCTCTCATACACAGTTCTCTGGTCATCATTCCTATGAAATTAAAAAGGAGACAATTGTAAATAGAGTTCCTTAAACCTATATCCATGTATCAAATAGTCTAGTCCATTGTGTTCCTGGCTGAGTTCTCTGCAGTAAAATTCACATAAATTCTAAGGCTTAGTGGTTCCTGAGGTGGGAGGGAGCTGAGTGTTTCTCACTTTAAAGAAGAAAAACTTGAAAGTTTGGAATGTTTTTCTGAGAAACTGGTAATGCTATCACTCTGTTCTGTATTTGAATGTTTTCATTTACAACCAAGATATGAGTTTAAAAATGAGAGACATAAACATTTCTTTTTGCCAAGTTTATAAATTGATTATTCTGTAGAATGCCCAATATTATACAGAGGAGAGAGATGGAATGGTTGATAAATGGAAATAAAAGTTTTGTAAGTAGAGTAGTGCCCCTTTATTCACAGGGGATACATTCCAAGACCCCCAGTGGGTACCTGAAACTGAAGATGATATTGAACCGTATATGGACTAGTTTTTTTCTGTGCATACATACTTATAAAGTTTAATGTCTCAATTAGGCTCAGTAAAGGATTAACATCAGTAACCAATAATAAACTAGAGCAAGACAACGACAATGTGATAACCAAGATGGCGACTGAGTGACAAAAGGGTGGGTAGCATACACAGCACAGAGACATTGGACCAGGGATGACTCATGTCCCAGATGGGATGGAACAGACTCATGGAAGGTTTTATCACGCTACTCAGAATGGCATGCGGTTTAAAATTTGTGACTTGTTGATATATGGAGTTTTCCATTTAACATTTTTGAACCGTGTTGACCGTGGGTGTCGAAAGTTGTGAAAAGTGAAACCTCGGATGAGGAGAGAATACTATAATGATTACTCATTGGAAACCTATTTGGAACTATTTTAATATGAAAGTTACTTAATTAGGTGGAAAACAAGTGTTCACATGAGAAGAGTATTGTAACCCCAGGCTGTGGTATCTGCATATCTTTTATTTGAGTCTACTGTTCCTTTTCTTTGGTTTGTGTTGACTGTTTGAGTCTATTCAGCTTTTTATTTTTTAGGTGTTAATCATCTGGTCATGGAAGTCTGGAATAACACAAGTGCTATTTGAACTGGGATAAAGGTAGCCTTCCGTTGCCTCTTTCCTGCTCTTAGATGACAATTTCTGGGACTCAAAATAGAAGTCATGTCTTCTGAATAGCCACTACCCTGTTTTTTATTGGCCTCAGTTGTTTCCTGGGCGAGCCTGTATCAACTAAGAGCAGTCTGTGTGTAGGAAAGAGTGAGGCTAATTTACTCTGATGGGAATCAAATGTAGGATCTTGGCCTTATTAACATCCGCTATCCACCTGAGAAAACTGGATGTAGAGTGACAAATGAGAAGCTGGCAGTTCCAGCCTTTATTTTGGTCACAGCCTTCACCAACACAGGTGTCATATTACATTTGAAAAGGAAGAAGTTGAAATCAGTAACCTCATTCTGCCAATCCTCAGACCTGCCCTCTAACTTCTGACCAGTTAGATGATACCAAAGTTAACGTCACTTTTAGCTGGGGATGAATTTAACTTTTAAAGGCAATTTTCTTTTCTTTTTATGTATTATAAGTATTCACTAGAATACTTTAGGTGTTGTAGATTGAATTGTGTTTCCCCAGAATTCTATGTTGGAATTCTAACCTCTAGCACCTCAAAATGTGACCATATTTGGAGACTGGGCCTTTACAGTTAAAACAAGGTAATTCAAGTAGACCCTAATCCAGTATGACTACTGTGCTTGTTAGAAGGAGAAATTCACTCACAGCTACTCACAGTGGGAAGATGAAGTGAAGAGATGGAAGATAGCCAGCTGCTAACCGAGGGGAGAGGTCTGGACCAGATTTCTTCCTCATGGTCCCTAGAAGGAACCAACTCTTTGGGAACCCAGATTTTGGATATAGCCTCCAGAATTGTGAGGCAGTACATTTCTGTTGTTTAAGCCACAGTGTGCGGTACATTGTTATGGAAGTCCTGATAAACTTGTACCTCAGGATAGCTCATTCACCATTTCTCGGCAAGGTAGTTATTATCTTCTCATCTAAAACTCAGGAGGCTTGACTGTGGACTCACAGCTGCCTGCTGCAAGAGATTGGATTTAATCTATGTGTATGACTCCAAGTTTAGTAGTTTTTACTTTTCCAAAAACAAACCCAGGAAGCTAAGGGAAATACAGCATTTTTCTTAAAAAGGAAAAATATGAACAATTTAAGAGTGTTATGCACAAAAAGTAACATTATAACACCCATGTACCTGCCATATAAATTTAATAAATGTTAACATATTTCCTTTAGACCTTTTTCCCAAATAAATCATTACAGATATTTCTCTTAGGCTTCTGTCTGTAGATCATTCCATTTTCTCCTCCATAAAGGCAAACACAACCACTTATTTTGTTTATATTCAGTTCCTGTTTTAATGTTTTCATGATATATATTTATAAATGTGGTATTTTGTGTGTTCTTAGAAAACAAAATAAATGGTATCATACTGTACGTGTCATTCTATAACTTTTCACCTACCACGGTTTTGAGCCGTATCCATGTGGACATAGATAGGTCTAGCTGGCCTACTTTAACTGCTCTGTTGTATACTGTGACATTTATTCTCTCGTAAAAATAACTCTGCACAAAGTAATGCTGCAGCGGAAATTATTGAGCTCTTCTTTTGTGTGTGTGTGTGCGCACAAGTTTTCCTTAGTTTACTATATCTAGAAACCAAATTGATGGGTCACGAGTAGGCATTTCTGCATTTTCAGTAAATATTGTCAAATTGATCTTCAAGTGGGTAATGCCAAATCACACTTTCACTTATGGTATATGAAAATTAATGTTTTCCCATATTTTGGTATTGTACGCTTTAAGCTTTTGGTTATGTGATGTAATTTTAAAATGTTTTGTACAATTTATATGTACTTAAAACACACACACATAGACACTTATGTACAGCTTATGTACATGTGTACACATAGCCATAAAGCATATAATATTGCTTCCATGTTTTTAAACTATACACTAAAGGCATATACATTTTATCTTATATCTTGCTTTTTTACTCAATGTGTTCATGAGATTTATTTAAATTGACATGTATTGTTCTAGTTCATTCACTTTTACCACTATATAATCTACTGTATAAACATATCTCTTTTTTTTTTTTTTTTTTTTTTTATGTGTGGCCCAAAACAGAGGAAAACTTTTTCTGTCCCCACAGGGCTCTACACACAAGTTAAGAATCAAACTCAATCTCTTTGATCTGTTTTCCCTTATGGAGTTTTCCTACTTCGCAATTTTTTTTTTTTTAAACCTCTACTGAACAAAGAGGAGGCACTGATACTCCAATTCTGATTCACTTGCTCAAGTATTGTCGACAGCTCACGCCTCACCTGGGGACCTTGCTCAGCTCATTGCATAAGATCTTTTATTTTATTTATTTATTTTTAAAGAGGAGAGAAGGAGAGGAAGAAAGAGGAAGAAAAAGAGGGAGAGAGAACAGGAATATTGCTTAATT
>JAPYYA010005112.1:0-11111 GCA_028533165.1 Leontopithecus rosalia | reverse complement strand
GGGAAGCAAACAGGAGCAAATCCAGGTCAGCGAGTGGGTCCAAGGGCAAAAGCAAGTGGCCCACATGTCCATGCATCTTCGAGTTTCCTGGAAGGGAAGTTTAAATGTTTGCTGTTTTTAATACATTGTGGGGCTTGGGGGCCAATATTTTATCATGGTAAAGTGCGCATAACACAAATTGACTATCCGACCCATTTTTAAGTGTACAGTTCGATGATACTAAGTACATTGCTTTTGCTGTGCAGCCATTGCCACCATCCATCCCACCATCCCTCCCTCCATCCCTCCATCCATCTCTTCTTCCATCCCTCCATCCATCTATCCCCTCATCCCTACATCCATTCCTACATCCACCAGTCCTTCCATCCACTCCTCCATTCATCCATCCTTCCATCCATTCCTCCATCTAGCATCCATCCCTCCATCCATCCTCCATCTATCCTTTCATCCATCCCTCCATCCACCCTCCATTTGTCAATCTCTTCTTTCCTCCCTCCCTCCCTCCATCCATCCACCAATCCATCATCCCTCCATCCATCAATCCCTCCCTCCACCCTTTTGTCCCTCCATCAATCCATCTATCCATCCATCCATCCATCCATCAATCCCTCCCTCCCTCCATCCTTTTATCCCTCTATCAATCCATCCACCCCTCCACCCATCAATCCCTCCCTCCATCCTGGGACCCCACTGCATCCGCACCGCCTCCTCCAGGTGCATGGTGCTGTGGCATGTGTTGGAACTTCCTTCCTTCTTAGTGACTGATGAGGCAGGGGCCTCACGTCTGTCCTTCAGGAATTTGTTTTCTACGTCCTTTACTGCTTTCCTGGCCCCTCCTTTTCTGCATTGTCTTCTTTTGTGTTTCGTCTATTGTTGGGTGAAATGTTGAAATTCCTCTCTCATTTCCTCTGCAGCGATTCTCTTCGTGGCTGATATAATGCGGTTGCTACACTCTAATGTGAATTTATCCCAGTTAAGTAAATGTCAGTGACACCGAAACCTTCACTCCTTCACCTCTCCCTTCCCCCTTCCTTCCTTCAGTTGCTGATGTCACGGAATTACATCTTCATATGTCATGTGTCCAAAACCATAGACAAATAATTTTAAATGTATTCGTCTCTTAAATTATGTAGAAAACAAAACATGGAAACACAAAACGAAGTTAAGATAATACTGGCAACTTTGTAAAACACCTGTTCACTATTCAGTTGGGCTGCCTATTTCTTACTGACTCACAGGCTTTAAAACACATATTCTGGATATGAGTCCTTTGTCATTTACGTGTGTATAAATACCTTCTCCTCCTGGCTGGTTTATACCTTTACTTTCTAGTTGTTTTTGAAACAGGGTTTCACTCTGTCACTCAGGCTAGGGTGCAGGGCAAGACTGTAGCTCACTGCAGCCTTGATGACCCAAGCTCAAGTGATCCTCCTGCCTCAGCCTCCAGAGTAGTTGGCACTACAGGCACAGTCACCACCTCTGGCTAATTTTTAAATTTTCATTTTTGTTGCCACAGGGTCTTGCTATGCTGCCCCGGGCGGTCTCCAACTCCTGGGCTCAAGCCGTCTTCCTGCCTCAGCCTCCCAAGTGTATAACACTTTTCTAACTTAATCTGAAGAGTGGTAGTATAAAACATGGTTTCTTAATGACCAGAAATTCCTAATTTTAATGAAATGCAGTCAAGACATTTTAACCTTGATAGCCGGTTTAACAGCTTACTCTGCCTTGAGGCCAAGAGACACTCCCGTGTTTCCTCTGAAAGTTGTTTCACAGTTGGACCAGGCTCGACCTGGAAGTGAGGGGGGCGAGGATAAGGAATGTTGGAAGATCCGTGTATTTGCCTGTGGAGATCCAATGGGCATGGCAGTATGGGAAAGACCCCTGCCACCCCGCAGGGCCACCTGTGTGGTCGATGCGGCCTTGGTGCACATGTGTGACGATGCCACCTTGGTGCACACGTGTGACGATGCCACCTTGGTGCACACATGTGACGATGCCACCTTGGTGCAGATGTGTGACGATGCCACCTTGGTGCACACATGTGACGATGCCACCTTGGTGCAGATGTGTGACGATGCCACCTTGGTGCACACATGTGACGATGCCACCTTGGTGTAGATGTGTGACGATGCCACCTTGGTGCACACATGTGACGATGCCACCTTGGTGCAGATGTGTGATGATGCCACCTTGGTGCACACGTGTGACGATGCCTAGGCTCTCTGGGTGACCAATACCTTGTTGCTGCTTCATTACCAGTGTGACTTCCGAGGGCACAGTCCTGCACCTCGGTGGCTGCGGTTCTGCTCACCTTGGATGTCCTCTTTTCTTGCTGGGTTACACACACAGAATCAACACATTCATTTCTACAAAAACGATCTTCCAGGATTTTGAATAAGCTTGCACTGAATGCATAAGACATTTGAGGAGAGTGTCATCTCAGGCTCCTTTCAAGCTAAGGATGGTCTGGGAGGGTGTATATATCTGTTGCGGTGCTAGTGGCCCATTAAATGTAAACAACCCCTTTCAAAGGCAGTTTAGCAATATCCGTTAAAACAGCCACTCCGTTGGCCAGCAATTCTCCGAGAAATTGATCCTGGAGGTACACTCATTCAGACACACGAGAGAAACTATTTTAACTGGATCTTAATAGCATGTTTGTTTGACAAGATGAGGAATCATCTAAACGCTGCGTAGAAGGAACTTGGCAAACACACTGCTGCGTCTAAAGCACAGAATCCTGGGGCACCATTCAGAAGAACGACGGTGGTCCATATTCCATATGTATGACTATGGACCCCTATACTGTTAAGTGAAGAAAAAGGGAATGAAATAGAAGGAAAGAGGGAGAAAGAGAAACTGAAGGGAGGGAGGGAGAGAGGAAGGAAAGAGACAGGGAGGAAGGAAGGAGCAGGAAAGAGAGGGATGGAGGGCAGATGGGGAAACACAGGCCCAGCGCCACGCAGAAGGGAGCTGCATCTGTGTGTGTGTGCCAATGTGTGTGCCGATGTGTGTATATGTGTTTGTGTGCCTCTGTGGCATGTGTAGAAGATACATGTGCCTAATCTTAACTCTTAAAGGACACTAAATGGCTTCTAAGGGTTGTGCCTCCAGGAACCCAAGCTGGTGGCTAGCGATGGGGGTGGGCAGATGTGGCTGAGATCACCAGCCGTTCCACAGGCTTGGCCCATCTTCCTTCTGGCACAGCGAGACCACATTGCTCAGCCCACGGTCGGCATGAGAACGTCTCTGGGCAGTGGTCAGGCCACAGGTCTGTCCTGTGCTGCTGTCGCCTCCCTCTCTGAGGTCTTCCAGCCAGGACAAGGCCGGCAACCCCTTCCCCCTCACAGTGGAGTATTCTTTTGCTCTGGTGTGGCCTTTTCTAAAGCACCTCTGTGTGCGTCTGCTTCATGCAAGGTCACCCCGACACTGTTAAAATGCACATCCCTGGCACCATTCTGCAGAGTCAGACTCTAGGTACAGGCCCAGGATCTGGGGTCTGTGTTCCAAGGAGCCTGAGGACACTGCCTTTGAGAGCAGTCACTTGAGAGCCGCACTCGCCTGCCAGCCTCATTCAACAGGATGGTCCTCACATGCCCAGACCTGGAGCCCCCAGCCATGGAGATGTGACTCTGGGAAGTCCAGGGGCTCAGGAACCTGTATGCCAAGCGCACATCTGTGTCCCTGATTCTTACCGTGCAGCACACTTGGGAAACTGCTTTAGGAGATCCCCCTTAGATGGTGTGGAACCCCCTCACTCTAGGGCATGAGCACACAGGGACTCCTTCCCCACCAGCTTCAGGGGCTGAGATAAAGCTACGCTGGGGGAGGAGAGCCAGGCTGTGCACACGCTGTGGCCGGGTGAGGGGTCAGCGTTGGTCACCTGCCACCAGCTGCCCTGGAGGGGTCGCCAAGGAGTTTTTCATCCTGCCAACCCCCTCAGGGCATGGGGAGGTGCCTGGTCACTAGGAATGACAGAGTGGCAGCAGGGAGCTGAGACACCCTTGACTGAAATGGGTGACCATCCTGGAGAAGTTCAATCCACAGGCTCTGCTCAGCACCGTCCTCAGCTGTTCTCTCCATCTTGAAGTCAGCATCCCAGTGAACATGGGCACAAGCTCGCTGGCCAGACTGCATCGACCATTTCTCTCACTTTTCTTTCTATTCCATTTTTAGGGTTTTTTTCTCCTCTTCAAAGAAACAAGTTGTGTAAAAGTTGCAGAAGATTGAGGAATGCTGAAAGAAATGAAAGGCATCGTTTCATCCAGCCCTCAGGGAACAAGAGTCATGAAACACAGCCATGTGGATGTGTGTGACATGGGCACCCACACGTGCATATGTGTGCATAGACAGCTCCCAGAGTACACAGGACATACATGTGCATAGACAGTCTCCCAGGGCACACAGGACATACGTGTGCATAGACAGTCTCCCAGGGCACACAGGACATACATGTGCATAGACAGTCTCCCAGGCACGCAGGACGTATGTGTGCATAGACAGTCTCCCAGGGCACACAGGACATACATGTGCATAGACAGTCTCCCAGGGCACACAGGACATATGTGTGCATAGAGAGTCTCCAGGGCACGCAGAACATATGTGTGCATAGAGTCTCCCAAAGCACTCAGGAGGTACGTGTGCATAGACAGTCTCCAGGGCACACAGGACATACGTGTGCATAGACAGTCTCCCAGGCACGCAGGACGTACGTGCGCATAGAGAGTCTCCCAGGCATGCAGGACGTACATGCGCATAGAGTCTCCCAGGCACGCAGGACGTACATGTGCATAGACAGTCTCCCAGGGCACGCAGGACGTACATGTGCATAGACAGTCTCCCAGGGCACGCAGGACGTACATGTGCATAGAGAGTCTCCCAGGCACGCAGGACATACGTGTGCATAGACAGTCTCCCAGGCACGCAGGACGTATGTGTGCATAGTCTCCCAGGGCACGCAAGACATACATGTGCATAGACAGTCTCCAGGGCATGCAGGACGTACGTGTGCATGGACAGTCTCCCAGGCACGCAGGACGTACATGTGCATAGTCTCCCAGGGCATGCAAGACGTACGTGTGCATAGACAGTCTCCAGGGCATGCAGGACGTACGTGTGCATGGACAGTCTCCCAGGCACGCAGGACGTACATGTGCATAGTCTCCCAGGGCACGCAAGACGTACGTGTGCATAGACAGTCTCCAGGGCACGCAGGACAGTCACTTCTTCAGCAATTGCTACTCAATATTTCATGGTATAATTGACCTGTAATTTGTTTAATACATTCTCTATTGGTAGAATTTTTGCTCTTACAATTTTTTTCACTTTGTTCTCCTATAATCTTGCCATGAATAATCCTAAATATACACATTTGTGTAGCTATACAAGTGGCTCTGTCCTGCCATGTTGAGAGAGGAGACTCCAGAGTTAGATGCATGGGTTAGATGCCTAAATCCCGGCTCAAGGACTTACTACCCACGTGAGCACTGTCTTAGGTCATTGTGTGTTGCTCTGAGAGAGTGCCTGAGGCTGCATAGTTTATAAAGAAAAGAGGTTTATTTGGCTCACGATTCTGAGGGCTGGAAAGTCCAAGTCTGGGCAGCTGCATTTGTTGAGGGTCCTAGACTGCTTCAACTCATGGCAGAAAAGTGAGAGGGCAGAAGATGTGTGCAAACAAATTACACAGTGAGAGAGGAAGCAAGAGAGAGAAACTGAGGATGCCAGGGATGGAGTTGGAGGAAGCCAGGCTTTTAAAGCATCCTCTGTCTCAGCAACGAGCTCATTTCTGGGAGAGGAAGAACTCATTCACTACCAAGAGAACAGCACCAAGCCATTCATGGGGCAGCCACCCCATGACCCACATACCTCCCACCTCCCAACACCGCACTGGGGATCCCATGCCAACCTGAGTCTTGGTGATCAAAACCTGACCATGGGAAAACCTGTGTTTTTGGTCAGCTGGTGAGCCACATCCAAACCACAGCAGCCCTGGACTCATTACTTCACTTTCATCTGCTGAGTGTGAAAAGTTTGTGCTGTCAGTACTTCCGTAAGTGCTTACATAAGAGAGCTGCTGTGAAGAGTTAATTAGCACACTCAGGCTTGTGGGGCAGTGCCCACTTCATAGCAAGTGCTTGGTAAGCGTTAAGTGCAGTTTTAGTACTTGGGAGGAGTTTTCTAGTAAATACATAGAAGCAGAATTGTTGAGTGAAAATAGAGGTTGGGCATGTCTTCGTCTTTGGTCAGGTCATATCTCCTGCAAATCTTTAACAAAACACCAGTCATGCTTGTTTTGATTTACATGCTTCTCCTTCACTCTCAGACTTAGTTTTTAAAACTATGTGATTGCCATCCTTGCGTTTCATCCCAGTGTTGTAAAATTATCCCAGCCTTGGTACAGGAAGGGGTAAGGGCCCCTTAATTAAAGATGGAGTGAGTGATGTCAGTTCTTCTGCTGTTTCACTGCCACAGAAGGAGAGATGGGAAGAGAGGGGCAGATGTGGAAATATTTGGAAGGAGATCTGATGACATTTATCAGTGTGGGAGTGAGAGGGGGAGAACCAAAGCTAACTTTCACTTTACAGACACGAGAGACTCAGTGTCACTGAGCCTGCGTGAGGCTGTGGGGAGTGTGGTAGAGGGGATACAGCAGGGTTTGTTCTGGGTAAATTTGAGAAGCCAGTACAGGGTGGTGGAGAAAGGTGCAGACTTCGTATCAGAGAATTAATGAGACAGCCCCAGCAGTGGGCTTAGTAGTACACAGCAAGCCTGTCATGCCATCACGATGAATGTCAGATGTCCAGGGACATTCAGGTGTCCACCAGAGACAAGACCGCAGGGCTCCACGGCAGAGACAGAGAAGCCTGTGATCTCTGTGATGATCGCTGTGGTGGTGGGAATGGGTCAGGCTCTGAAAAATGTCCTACTGGATGGACCTGACTGGACATGGCTGGACCTAGCTGGACCTGGCTGGACCTGACTGGACATGGCTGGACATGGCTGGACATGGCTGGACATGGCTGTATCTGGCTGGATCTGGTTGGACGTGGCTGGACCTGGCTGGACCTGACTGGATCTGGCTGGACCTGGCTGTATCTGGCTGGATCTGGTTGGACGTAGCTGGACCTGGCTGGACCTGACGACATGGCTGGACATGGCTGGACCTGGCTGGACTTGCCTGTATCTGGCTGGACGTGGCTGGACCTGGCTGGACCTGACGACACGGCTGGACGTGGCTGGACCTGGCTGGACCTGACGACACGGCTGGACGTGGCTGGACCTGGCTGTATCTGGCTGGATCTGGTTGGACGTGGCTGGACCTGGCTGGACCTGACGACATGGCTGGATGTGGCTGGACCTGGCTGGACCTGCCTGTATCTGGCTGGACCTGGCTGGACCTGGCTGGCTGCCATCATGACATCTCTCTGGAGCCATGCCACACCTGCTCATGTGTGTCTTGTCCTTGGCTGTCCTCATTCTGCTGAGAAAAAGTTGAGTGATTTCAACAGAGACAGGAAGGCTGGAAAGGCTCCCGTCCCCACTGCCTTTCCCTTCCCAGGAAGCCCTTGCCAACAGCTGGATTCTATTCCTGGGCAGGAGTACACAAAGAAGAGGAGCAGGGTCTGAGGCCTTGGGAGCTTCACTTAGGTGTTGCTTACAGGAGAGGAAGGGCCAGCATATGGCCCCAGGGGTGCCCGAGAGATGGAGGAGAGAAGTCCGGAAAGGGAGGGTTTCCGGAAGAGAAGGGCCAGCCCGCCCTGCGGCGTTCCTTTCGGCTGCTTTGCTCCTCTCCCGACAACCAGATTTCTGTGCAGCACAATCTTGGAAGTAGATGAACCTAAGGTGATGTCTCCTCCACCTCAGAGGAGACGTTCTGTCTGAGCATCTTGGAATGTCTTGGACTCTTCTGCTCCAAGGCCAAATGCCTGGGAAAGGGCTGGGTTGGGCCAGCTCCTCTCAGGTGCTGGCAAAGACCTAGTCAACTGTCCGTGGAGGTCAGGTTCTCACCACAGGCACACGGCAGCAGGCCCACCCGGGGCATCCGTAGTCCCACGTCTTCAAGACCCTTTCCAGTGGCTACACCCCAAATTTTGCCAGTGGGACCCCTTTATTCTGGGAGCCCTGATGCCGTGAGGAGGTGCATTCAGCATTGCCATTCCACAGGCATGCCATGCATCCACGCAACCATCCAGGGAAACTCCAGATCCCAGCTATAGACAGGGTCGCAGAGCATCCCCTCCCCACATACACAGCCGGCAGGTGACCTCCGCTCAGCACAGATGTGGTGCTTTCACATCTCGCTCTAGTTCAGGCCAGCGTGACGTGGTTAACTCTGCAACTGAGCCCCAGTTACCCCGGGGGCCCCACATCTGTGACCCTTGTGACCACAAACACCAGGGTGGTACCCAGCTGCCTCCCCAGGGCGGCCTCTCCCTCTATGGCCAGCTCAGGGCTGCCCCAGCAGGATGCCCCCATCAGCCCCCATTCTCTCGGGGTCTGCTGTGGCTGCCCCATTCCTGACTCCAGTCTTCGCTTTTTGAGACAACAGAGCACAAATTCTGTTTCAGAGGCGTGTGACACGGCTGCAAAGGGGGTCATTTCTTGGATTTCTCTCTCCAGTGTCTCGTCGGATCTCAGCACCATCCATTAGAACTCAGGGCGTTTCTTGCTGATTGTGTGAGAACTGACTCAGAGCCCTGAATTCTCCTGGAGGCTGCTCGCTGGAACGTCTACTCCAATTCACTGCAGATACGTAAACCTGGCCCCCAGCTGCATCTCGGGACACACTGCTCTGCTCTGTTCTGCTCTGTTCTGTTCTGTTCCCCCTAAGATTGAGTGCAGAGGTTCCTGAGGCAAAGATCCTGAGGCAAAGATCCACCATAAAGCTGGCCTTCAAAGGCGCTGCACGGGGCGGCCCGCTCTCTCCTTAGAGACACTTTGCCGAAGAAGCTCGGGAGTGTGGAGGAACCCACCGCCGGGATAAAAGGCTGTCCGCCCAGGAGGGCAGCCCGTTCGGCACCAGTGCTGCTGTTCCCACGGGGACAACGAAAGCCTGACCGAGGAAATGAATGCCAAGTGTGAACTGTTTGTTTAATTTTAATGGGAGTCGATGTTAAGCGGTGTATTCCCAGAGCTATTTGAAATGTTCATAGGGTAACTATAAACGTCTTTAATCTCCTTTTGTTTTAATTGGTTTTTCCAGTGGACTGATTCCCTGTGAATACCGGGAGAGAAAGGCAAAACAATGTCAACAAAGCCAAAAGCGTGAGCAATTCCAGGACAAAGAAGGCAGAGCCCGCGCACCTGGGTCCAGGAGAACCCCCTGCAGACTCGCCCCTCACACCCGCTGCCTCAGCGGTCCCAGCCAGCTGTCCCAAGCCCTGGCCCTCACCACACCTGTCAGCCTGTTCTGTCCTCAGTTTCGGGGCTCACCGTGGCCACCGCTGGGCTTCAGGGAAGGGCAGTGATAGGTGGGAGGGGCGGGCGCTGTTTCCTGAGTGGGGTGCAGGCTGCCCGCTGTGTGCGCTGTGAAAATCCACCCAGGTGCACACTCGCGATTGGTAAATTGAACTTCAATAAAAAGCTAAAATGTAGGTCATTTCCCGAGCTGAGCAAGGAAGCTCTCATTTAGGAAGGGGGCTGTGATGGACCATGCCCTGTTTATGAGCTGCTCGCCCGGGACAGACTGTGTGTCCACTGTGTCCATCTCGGGGCCTCCAGGGCCCAGCCAGCCGCTCTGACCTCCGAGGGTGAGACGGAGCTACCTCCGGCTTCAAGAGCTCCTCTCCCTCCCTCTCCCTCCCTCTCCCTCCCTCTCCCTCCCTCTCCCTCCCTCTCCCTCCCTCCCCCTCCCTCTGTTTTCTTCCCCCTCCCCCATCCCCCCGTTCTCCCTCTCCCCCTCTATTTCTGCCTCACCCTCCCTCCCCTCTTCACCCTCCTTCCCCCTGTTCCTTTCTCCCTCTCCCTCCCAGTCTGAGGGCAGGTCTGGGCACTGGTTTGCGCCATGGTGAGCCCGGGGAGGACACAGGTTCTCTGCCGCTGCTGTCACTGAGCATGAACATGGTCGGGGGGGATGGAAAGTAAACGAGGGGACTGGGAAGGGGAGCCTTGGCCCCGAATGGGTCTGCACTCCAGGGCAAGTTGCTTTCTAAGGGAGAGCCCTGACTCAGGGGCAGAGAGCTATTCCTGGGCTCTTCCGAGTCCCCGAAGCTGTTAACAGCCAGAGGGCAGCAAGGCCTGTGGGGAGCGAGGCTCCCACTGGGGAGGGCCTGTCCCCGTCTGCCTGTTTCAGGGCGCCAGGCTCCCAGCATGGTGGCCATGGCTGGGTAGGGAAGCTGAGGTGGGGTCACGTAAGACAGTGACAGAGGGGAGACCCAAATCTCCTGGCCTCAGCTGGGAAGCCACCTCCCCATGTGCCGCCCGGGAGCCGAACGCACAGGACAGGGGTGAACGAGGCCTCAGTCCCACAGGCACAACCACACCACAGTGTTCTCAAGGCCCAGGGGAGGGAGCAGACAGAATCTCATTTTCTTCCTAGCGGAAGCTGGACCTCACTCTGACCCCTCTCTCCACCCCACCTTCCATGCTCCTGAGATAGACTCGCAGAGGGTCCACCCACAGACATGAATGACCCGGGGAGGAGCTCGGGGCCTCCCTGCTCCCTCGATCTCTCAGCCCAGGGAAGGCTGTAGGGCAAAGGTCATCGGATGGTTGCTGTGACCAGGGAACATCAGTGCCCACCCTCAAGCAAGTCCCTGCCAGCCTGTGTGGCTGACCCCAAAGGACTGGACAGCAGGTTTGAGGGTGATGTGCTTGGATCCAGCCTGGGGGATTCTGCCTGCCCCCCCCCACCGAGGCCAGCCTGTCGCAAGAGTGGGCTGGTGCTGGCCTGGCGTCGGCCTCTGTGCCCACCTCCCGGCAGGAAGGCCCTCGGCACAGCCCCACACCCTGCACCTCAGTCACTTGAAGCTGGGCCCAAACAGGCAGGGGTTTTCCCATTTCCGGGCTGCCTGCTCTGTGTCTCCAGGGAAACTGCCCAGCCTCTGCCAGCGATGAGGAGGCAGAGCCTGGGCCAGACATGATCTTGAGCCCTGCAGCCCCTGGTGCTCCAG
>JAPYYA010005111.1:0-11113 GCA_028533165.1 Leontopithecus rosalia | reverse complement strand
TACCCTTATCTCAGCCTGGCTTCCTTTCCAGGTTGTCAGCTCTGAGTGGCTCTTGGTCCACGCCTGTCTCCATCTCTCCTTCCTCTTCCCCACTCCCTAAACTCAGGACCTAGTGTCCCAAGTAGCTGGGCTGGGGGTTAGATGGACTTCAAGGCATTTCCTCAGGTGTGAATGGGCGGAGGCCTGGGAAGGCAAAGCTATGCAGGAAGAAAATGGCAACATGCTATGTTCCCTCAGAAAAAGCCCCTTTCCCAGGAGCAGGGAAGGCAAGGCAGTTTACGCTGGGTCAGTTTGTCCCTGCCCTCAGTCTGTTGGTCCTGGCAATAGAGGGCCTTATTTTATTTACTTTTTCTTTGAGATAGTGTTTCACTCTGTTGCCCAGGCTGCAGTGCAGTGACTCCACCTCAGCTCACTGCAACCTCCTCCTCCTGGGCTCAAGCGATCCTCCCCCTCAGCCTGCAGAGTAGCTGGAACCACAGCGCCCACCACGACGCTGGCTATTTTTTTTCTCTTCGCGAGACCTGGGCCTCCCTTTGTTGCCCAGGCTGGTCTTGAACTCCTATGCTCAAGCAATCCTCCCGCCTCGGTCTCCCAAAGTGTTGGGATTACAGGCGTGAGGCACCGCGCCCGGCCAAAAGACGGCTTAGGGCACCCCAGAAGCGAGTTGCCCCTCATCTGTCATCTTTAAAGAGGAGGAAGTGGACTCCCAGTCGAGCGATAGTCCATTACTCCCGGGCATAGTGACTCCGGGGCAGCCAGAACCAAATGTGTTTCCTTCCTTTGTACCGCACCAAGTGACGGCGTCAAGTCGCACGGCCGCCCTGGCCTTCGGGGAGGACTCGGGCAAGCGTGGTGCACGCTGCTGGGGAGTCCCACCGTGGGAGTTGCGGCCTCGGATTCCAAGGGTGGGGTGGGGAGGAATTGGCAGAGATGTGGATGGAACGCGCTTCGAGGACGGCGCCTGCGCCCACACTCAGCTGTTCGCGAGTCTTTCTTCCGTTTCTCTTCTGAAAGTCGTCCCCCGGCCTTCTCTTTTTTTCCTCTTCTTGTTTCCCTCTGGGAGTCTGCGCAACAGTGAATTTCCGTTTCCGGTGGTTTCCATTCCAACCTGAGCCCTTCAAACTGTGAGCTGGGTCAGTGCTGCAGGCTGTGGTAGGTGGCGGTGGGGACCCTGCGTCTGAGGCACTGGGAGGATCGTGAATCGTGAGGGTGGGAAGGTCGTCCCCTGGTCATCCCAGTAATCTTTGCTCCCTGGGAAGGGCATATTTCGCATCTGCGGGAGGTGTCTTGCGTTGGGAGAATGACTGGACGCGGAGGGAGGGTGGCAGGGAGACTTCGTTTCCTGTAGACGGGGTCCCGGCAGACGACTTAGACCTGAATTGAATCTGTTGACCCCAAATTGTGCTTTTCCCACCAAGGAGAAAGACAGGGAAAGAAACATTAGTACAAGTTCGGAACTAAAATATAGTAGAGAAGAAACATAATCTCTGAAATCACACAGCTGTTCCGTTTCCAAAGTGTTCCTAGTGCCCAGCTCTCCTAACTCCCGGCCAGTGTTCCTTGACTTTCTGGTGATAGACACAACGTTCTGGGCCGGGCTTGGTGGCTCATGCCTGTAATCCCAGCACTTTGGGAGGCCGAGGGGGGTACGAGGTCAACAGGTTGAGACCATCCTGGCCAATTTGGTGAAACCTGTCTCCACTAAATATCCAAAAAAAATTAGCGGGCATGGTGGCACGCCCCTGTAGTCCCAGCTACTCAGGAGGCTGAGGCAGAAGAATCGCTTGAACCCGGAGGTTGGAAGTTGCAGTGAGCCGAGCTCGCGACACTACACTCCAGCCTGGCGGCAGAGAGAGACTTCGTCTCAAAAAAAAAAAAGCTTTCTTTTTCCACTGGTGCGTGTGCCTGTGGGAAGCGCTGACTCACCTCTGTGCTCCAGTGCAGGCTTCCAGTGTAGCCCTTATTGCCTGGCATGGAAGATACAGGTTTGGATTTCCCTCTGCAAGTCAGTTAGTGCCTAGCACATCATAGACAGACACAAATATTTATTAAACGGAATTAATGCATTACCTTAATTGAATGAATGACACCCTGCCCCGCTTTTTAAAAATCAAGCTGTCAGATTTTATGTGCCCCAATTTCCTATAAACCTCACTAATTCAGTGATTACCAATTTATTGGCCACAGATTGCCAGGTAGCTCAAAAATTACTAGAAGGTTCTCTGTTAAGTCCGTGGGGTCTCCAGGCATCATCTAGAACCAGTCATTTCTCACACATAGAGATGCTGCTCTTTTTCAAATGTATGTAGATGAGTTGTGCTTTAGGAGTTTTTACAGAGTCAACAGGTACTAAAAGTAATACTACGATCGTATTGGAAGTTCATAAAAACGTTTTACATTTTTTATTGAAATTTAAGTTTAAGTTAGGAAATCACTTCATTAGTCCAGTTGATGTCTAGGTCTGAGCTGTCCAGTATGGTAGCCACAAGTGACTATTTAGAGTTAGAATGAAATTAATTAAAAATTCATTTTTTTATTTGCCCTGAGTACATTTTAAGTAACCGCATGTGGCTAATGGCTAAATGGCTGAAAGGTACAGATGTAGAATATTTCCATCCTTGCAGAAGTAGATATTGCTGGTGTTGACCCTTAAGATGAATAAAAAGTAACTTAACCATAAAATATAATGTTAGCGGAGGTAACTCATCTAATTTATAGCATGACAGAGAGAAATGAAATTTGGGATGGTTAAGCAGTTTCTACCCTTGTTCAATGAACAAATATATTATCTCTTCATAAAGAAATAAATGAAATTGGCCGGGCGCGGTGGCTCACGCCTATAATCCCAGCACTTTGGGAGGCTGAGGCGGGTGGATCACAAGGTCAAGAGATCAAGACCATCATGGTCAACAAGGTGAAACCCCGTCTCTACTAAAAATACAAAAATTAGCTGGGCATGGTGGTGCGCCTCTGTAGTACCAGCTACTTGGGAGGCTGAGGCCGGAGAATTGCTTGAACCCAGAAGGCCGAAGTTGCAGTCAGCTGAGATTGCGCCGTTGCACTCTAGTCTGGGTAACAACAGCGAAACTCCATCTCAAAAATAAAAATAAATGAATGAATGAATGAATGAATGAATGAAATGTACTGTTTTTCCCTGGGTATTGCCTGGATTGTAAAATGCTTTTCCCAGTCCTTACCCCAACCTTCCTTGTAGGTTAGAGTTACTTGTTATTGGTAAATAGCCACTATGGAGGCTAAGGACCAGAAGAAGCACAGAAAGAAAAACAGTGGGCCCAAAGCTGAAAAGAAAAAGTGGCATCTGCGGGATCTCCAATTAGGAGAAGAAGAAGATGCCCAGAAGAGAAATCCCAAAGCTTTTGCAGTTCAGTCTGCTGTGCAGATGGCTTGATTCTTTCACTGGTATGTTTAGCTGCAGTCTGGTGGTTCTTCCACTGATTCTTTTTAAATGGAAGGAGCCTCTCACAGGTGACATTTTGATTCACGAGTCTAGTCCAGCTCCAAAGGACATAGAGATGCATGCTGTGTGGCTTTCACTAAAATGTGGGAAACCTTCCCCATAGAAGCTGCCTTGCCTTCAGCATCTGCACGCTGGTTGGTGTTTCCTGCTCAAGATAAAAGAATTCATAGAATCTGTTTATTCCTAAGCTTTAAACTTTCTATGGTGATAAGGGTGCTTTTTTCCTCTAGATATGTTTTACATAGTTGTAACATAAAATACAAAAATTACAATATTTAATACTAACATAGCTTTATTTAGTGAGTCCTTGTGATATGCCTCACAGTGTACTTTAAACGTTTTTCAACTAAATGCTTCCAGCAACCTTACCAGAGTAAATCATTCTTGCCCTCATTTTATGGATAAGAAAACTGAGGTCAAGAAAACAAGTTACCTCCAATCATATAACCAGTTAAGTAGGAGAGTCAGATTTACTCTACAGCTTCTGTTCTTGTCCATTATGATACACTGCCTTGGTAGTTACCTTTTGGTTTTTTTAAAAATCTATTAAAATCACTTATAAAACAGTCAGATTTAAGGAGTATTTAATTTTCAATTCTCTATACTATTGAAGTCATCTTGTTACATCTTATTGAACAGCAATTATTTAGATGGGGACCGGAAGTTATCAAGCTAATAATTGACAAGTTAATTTATTTATTTAATGTCTGCTGTACTCTCTATAAGTATACTAAAAAAGTCTACTTATATGGTTGATACCTTTTATTCTATTTTGAAAGTAAGTTTACTTTTTTTTTTCATGAATAGGACTCAGGATTTGAAGACAAAGAAGCATCATATTCCAGTGGTTGATCAAACTCCACTAGAGCCCCCACCAATAGTGGTGATGGTGATGGGGCCTCCAAAAGTTGGAAAGAGCCCTTTGATACAGTGCCTCATCAGAAGTTCACCCGGCAGAAGTTGACCAAGATCTGAGGCCCTGTGACAGTCGTGTCAGGTAGGAGATGCTGCCACAGACACAGTTGGCATGGCTGTTATCATCTGAGGGACATGCATGTATTTGTTGTTTTCTTGAGTGGAATATGTTAAATATTGTCATATCATGATGCCTCTCTTTTGCTTTTACTAAGTTGGGTATGGCTTCAAAACCGGGTAAGTTCCCAGAGATAAGGATGTGATAAATATCTTATCCTAACTGCCCTATGGCTTTGCCAAGTATGTTCCTTGGAAGGGCCTAGCAGGCCTGGTCACCATGAAGACATCATTTAACAGATAGCATGTACCTCCTATGTGCCACGCTTGCCATGATGAAACCACATTCTGGTGGAAGTGAGAGTTTTCTCTTTTTCCTATGAGAATTTGCATTGGAAGATGGTGACCTTTCCAAGTTTGAGGGAAAATGAAACAAGCTTCCAGTAGTAGAATGGCAGTGTACAATCTGAAATCTCTTGTTATTGTAATAATGTAGTTGGATTGGGGCTTTTCTTTATCTTTGGAGCATCCATATTTTCTTTTCCTTTTTTCGAGACAGAGTCCCACTCTATGGCACAGGCTGGAGTGCAGTGGTGTGATTACAGCCCACTGCAGCCTCAACATCCTAGGCTCAGGCAGTCCTGCCTCCTGAGTAGTGTATGCCACCACGCCTGGCTAGTTTTTCTTCCTTTCCCCGTCACCCGGGAGAGATAGGGTTTCCCCATGTGTCCCAGGCTGGTCTCAAAACTCCTGGGCTCAATGGATCCGCCTGCATTGGCCTCCCAAGGTGCTGGGACTACAGGGATGAGCCATGTGCCCAACCCATATTTTTTTGACTGTTTTCCTTTTACCTTAATTTAGAAATAATTATTGTTATGAATATTCTGTTGTATCATGTTTGAGGATATTTTTGGCTATAGTAGGCATACAGGAAGTTTTGTCAGAGGCGAAGACATTGGCCTGCAGCTGAACAGCAGGATCGTGGTTATCACGGAGTCTGTCCAGTCAGGATTTACTTTGTATGAGCACTTTTATTCACCTGGGTAGACTTTTGATATTATTTCAATTTAGAACACTGCAAGAAGAACAGGATGGAATTTATTTTATGTTACTAGCTTTTGCCTATAAAAATGAACTTCTGGTACACTCCTGTAAACATGGTGTTTAGTGGATGCAATTAAAAAAAAAAGAAAATGAGATTTGATGGTTAGAGTTTCTCCAGAGTCTTAAAGTAAAATTTTCATCTTTTCACTTATAAGTGAAAAGCGCAGACTCACCGTTATTGAATGTGGGTGTGACATTAACATGATGATTGAGCTGGCTAAAGTAGCAGATCTGGCAACTTAACAGTGGCAACCTGGGGTGCTGATGGAGACTTACAGCATGTGATAGGTTATTTACCCTGTGATAAAGGGAAGAGTATTTTATGATTATTAAAGGAATCATGGTCATCATCAGGGATACAGTACATGTGATTGAATTAATACATTAATAATAAAAATGGAATGTATACAATGAAATATATTCCAAAATCTAAAAGCAAATCACAGGATGGAGAAAACGTTTAACGAACACAGCTAATAAGAAGTCATTAACATGCATATGTATATATGTACAAAATATTCATAGTAAGTATCATTTCTTCTTGGACCCTTCCTGGCACTGTGCTAACTGCTTTCTACAAATTTAGCTTACATGAACCCTTGAGGTGAGTTCAGTATTATCTGTAATTTACATATGTTCCTAATGGTTCCAGAACCTTCATCCTTAATGTGAAAGTACATGAATTGCCCTGAAGAAGTGATCAGAGTTTATCAATAGAAAATCTAGACCGTACTGAGTGTATGTAAAATATACATGCACTTTTGATTATGGAAATAGTAATGTTCACTGTTTCTGATACTCTATTAACTTTTAAATTAGCAAAAATAAAATATAAATTAGAAAAAAATAAGCCATATTGATTAGAAAGTGTGGGGTGACAAATGCCTTGGGAGTTTCATTTTTATTTAGTTTTTACTAGAGAGCCATATTGCGACAAAGAGCTACAAATTTGGCCCACGAAGACTCCTAAAATATAAAGTAAAAAGTAATACAGATTTTAAAGTTGTGCCATTGTAATGTTAGGAAGCTAAATAACATTTAAATTTTGAACATGTAATGCTACTATGAATACAAATAAGTGTTATTGTTAATGTGGTATAAGCTTACTAAATCTTGTGTAGTTGAAATGATTTAAATAGTTTATAGAAGTCATTTGTCTCTTATTTAAAACATAGCAAGTTTCTAATTTTGAAGACGTACATTTTAAGAGATGCTGTTGAATTTTTAAATTTTTAATTATGGATGTATAATAGTTGTCGATAAGGAAGATTTCGATTTCATTCTTTTAGTTATTCTGAATTATATAATAATTTATAGTCACCCTTTTGTGCTCTTGGACATGAGAATTTATTCTATTTAACTGTATTTTTGTCCCTGTTAACCTGTCCCTCTTTGTCCCTTCCTCCCTGCTGTCCTTCCCAGTCTCTTAGCCATCATTGAGAGAGATGCCTATTATGTAAATCATTTTAAGATTTTCAAAAGGAAGACACATATTTGGTAAAGTACTCTAACTGTAATGCAGGATACACACAATGCACATCTTCTTTTTCCCTGCTCTAACTGCTGGTCTCTCAGATCCCTGCAGAGCAGTATCCTTCTAGATGTATATAAACACACTTGCCACCCTTTAGAAACACAAATGGTAGCTTATTTTATACAGTTTTGTGCTTTGCTTTTTTCATGTAATACATCTTGGAGGTATATAATCAGTAAGGGCTGTAGTTCTGCCTCCTTTTTAATCCATCCTATGGATGCACCATAATTTATTTAGCCTAGCTTATGTTGATTGCTCTGCTGTGGGTTGTCAAAGCCTCCCGAGAATGCAGAGACACACAAAATATGTGGATTTAGGTGTGTAGGTGCGTGTGTGGATTAGTGTAAGCCACTGGTGGTGTAACACTGGCTTAGATGACAAAGATTGGCAGCTGAGGGAGTTTGCACCCCGTTCTTCCTGACCCTACAAAGAGCTGCTTGCCCCTTGGCACCCTGTGTCATCAGATGTGGTGTGAAGATATTCCACCTGTCCTTGGAGCTGGTCCAGAACCATTTCTGTGCTCAGAAGCCTCACCTCCATCTCCTCACCATTCTTAGATGGATACCTCTGCTCGGCTGCAGAGCGGTCTGCCTCTGTGGGGTTCTAAGTCCTGAAAGAAGCCAGCGAGGCTGTGGAAGCCTCAGGACTTTGCTGGAAGTCTCCCTTCTTAGGATTGCTTCTTGTTTAGAGCTTTTATTTTGCTGCAGTATTGACAATTTAACTGAAATATAATTTTTAGTTTTCCCTTAATGTCTAGGGTGCCAAGCTGTTCTACCTTTCTGGAGTGGTGCATGGAGAATATCAAAATGAGGAAATTGACGATCTGGGCCATTTTATTACAGTTGTGAAGTTTAGGCCTCTCGCATGGCAAACTTCTCACCCTTATATCCTGGCAGACAGGTAAATAGTGATTGTAAACTTTTTCTTCATCGGTGATATATTTCAAAGCTAAAAAGGCTAGAAAAAAAACAGTGATAGAATTTATTTTTTGCCTATGTGAATAGTGGGGGTAGAAGTGTAGTTGATGGAAAATGTCTATTGCTCCAAGATGCTGTGCCTTCAGGAGTAAATTAATTAGGAGGTATTTAGGAAAATGGGAGGACTTGGAAGCACTTAAGACTGTAGGATGTGGCCCCGTCCTGTATTCAGCGTCAGTTTAGAGTGATGCTGCCTTGTGTCCATGTGCTTGAGTTCTTCATGTGTGCCTTCAGTTTCCTTCCTTTGTGCTCTTCCTCATGTGGTTTTCTCAGCCTGGAATACCCTTTTCCACCTGCCAGAATCCACATCACAGTAAAAATCCCAGAGTACAGGCTTGCCCTCTTCCAGAAAGGGATTTTCTGAATATGTTTTTCCCTTTTCCCTGACCCCAGGTGGATATCATGTCCCTGTCTGGTGTCTTCTGGAATGAATGTCACTTTTAGCCTACAGTGGTATTTCTGCCCCTTTTCCTCTGGTGGATGGTGAATGGTGCTTCCTTATTTCTGTATTTTCTAGTTTTCTGAACAACATGCTTAGCGGACAAGAGTGTGGTGAGTCATCGACACATGAAAGGAGGTATAGGAACTTTTGACATTCATTTCTGCTGTATGACTGAATTTATTTTTCTAGGGTGGAAGATTTGACAAACCGAGAGGATGTAAAAACAAACATCAAATGTGACCAGAAGGTGTCACTTTATGGTAAAGAAGAGCACACTTAAAAAATAAAAGCCAGATTCACATGCCAGGTATTGTCTTGTTATTAGAACATGTTAGAATTACACATAGGATTCTTGGGATGGCTTGATTTCTCAGGAAAACTGAAATATGACCAAACAAGGGAAGATGGCCTTGCTGGAGGTTTTAAAAGTAACCCAGCAGTGTGTAGGCCTGCAACTGTGTTATCAAATCTGTCTTCTCCTGTAGCTAGAGGGGCACTGTTCCGGTTTGGTGCAGTGCCCTTCTTTAGCGAAATGTTTTAAGCCCTTGGACTGTGGATCATTTTTACTCCCACAGTCAACAGTAGATGCTTACTGACTTCTTGTCAGCAGAAGCTGGCTTTTTAAAAGGGGCCTGTCTTCTAGGGGTAGGAGACTTTACCGTGAGTGATGTCAGTTTCCTCCCAGTCCCTTGTGTCTTCCTGAACAACAGAAGAAGTTCTGTTTAAATGAGAAGGAGAAACTGGTTTATGCATCTCTTTCTGGAGTTGGGGGTGTACTGTATGACAAAGACACTGTCTATGTTGACCTTGGTGGCAGCCACAGTTTTGGGGCATCAGCGAGACAGGATTCATTGCTCTGAACTCTCATTCTTCTTTCTGGATCTATTTTTTAATCACAAAAAGTAATGTACTCAGCTTTTATTTGTTGAAGACTTTTCTCTTATACTTATAATAAAGGCCCAAATGCATATTGTAAATCTATAGAATTAAAAGAATACTTTTTTTTCCATTGTACCAAGCAGAAGAGTCCTGTCCTCCATGCCTCCTTGATCCATGGCCCCACTACAAACACTGCTGCCAGTGTGGCGCCTGCACGGCCTGTTCCCATTTCTACAAAATCAGTGTGCTTTCCAGATCTCTTTGGTCTTTTTCTTTTTCTCATTCACAGTGGTCTCCTTCTTTGTATTTTAAAGTGGGTTTCAAATGTTTATTTGTGAGTTCTGAAGTTGAATTGTATTGGGTTAAAATCAGGGTTACTTTAAAATGTTAGAAAAGCTAGCATTGTTGTACCATTGGAACTGAGGTTTTTCTAGCTAGGTGTTTAGAGTATCAGGTTATATACTCCCAGAATATTGGAAAAGTTTAATGGAGATGGGGATCCATTTCAAGCTTTGTTGTGAAGATTTTCTTCTCTGCTTTTTGAGACATTAAGAAAGGTTCTCAGGAAATGTGTCTAAGATAATTTTGAGAAACTGAGTGAAACCAGTGTCTCTCCAGGATCTTTGTGCTTTCCTCACATACCCTTTCTTGGTGGTCTTGACAGGATGAGGTGGGGTCCACTCATGAGCTGGTCCAGAGTCTCGTCTCCACTCACTCCCTTGATACCAAGATGGCTTCAAGTCGAGTGACGCTGTTTTCTGATTCCAAGCCACTTGGGTCCGAGGATATAGATAATCAAGGGTAAGTCTGCTTTTTTTCTATTTTTATTAAAAAGGTATATTGCAGAAGATGTGTAATTCTGCCACCAGAACGCATTTTGGTGGGATTCATTCTAGGTTGATTTGTTTTTCTTTGTGTGTGCATGTATCTGAGGGCTCTTCACTTACCTGACATTACAATAAAGTATTTACTTGAAATAAAATACAGGATGCATTTTTCAACAGTCCTCAAATATTCCTGAAATACCATTCCATTTTCCGTAGGTTGCTTTTTGTTTTTTAAGGGACTTGTGGCCACTTGGCTTTCTTTTGGTGGCCAAAACACTAGAGCAGAGCCAGAGAATTTGTGGCTGTCCAGAAGCCACATGCCTTGGCTGTGAAAGTTTTATTTAGATTATCTTGTACTGTCTCCCATGGGTAGGTTTCCACTGATGTGTGGCTTATGTGAATTCTTTTTCAGTCTGGGTTGGAAATTTGTATGCCTTTATACATAGTGGATGTTTGCAAAACCTTGGTTTTGTTGTATGGATTTATGATTCCCAGTAAAATGTATTTGAAAATTTTGAGATTATCCAGTATATAATTTGTTACACTGTGCATAAACTACCTAGCACAGTGCCTGACAGATACGAAGTGTTCGCTGAAAGATCACTCTTTTATTATGAGTGTTATGAGCTGTTTTCATGTTTGCATATCCTTCTAGTCATCCTTGTCTACAAGAATACTGCCTTCTAATATAGTTACAGTTTAAATACATAATTTTATTTCTATATTCTGAGCACTTTCTTTTCTATACAGTCTTTATGTCGTCATTATTTTGTTATTATTGGTGTATTCTTTTTGTTTGTTTTTGAGACAGGGTCTCACTTTGTCTCCCAGGCTGGAGTGCAGTGGCATGATCTTGGCTCACCGCAGCATTGAACTCCCAGGCTGATGTGATCCTCTCAC